>CABHPR010160075.1:0-20085 GCA_902168415.1 Peromyscus melanophrys | reverse complement strand
CCTTCCTTCCTTTCTTTTTTTTTAAAATCAGTGTTACATGAACAGCTTTATTATTGGCTTCTATTTTCAACTTTAAGAAAAACACCACAATTTAAGGAATACATCGTGATCATTATGAAAGCCCCCATCGTTCCCCTTTCTGTTTCTCCAAACACATCCCTCCTCCTGCATAACCTTATTCTTGACACAGAGTTCAGCATTTTTGCAGGCTTAACTAAGTATCGAGCCAGACACATGCTGCTCCTGCAGCGTTTATGTCAGCTGGCAGTTACTAGTGGTTACAAAGTTAAAGAGTAATAGACATGGTCACAGTGCTTTAAAGACAACAATATTCAAACCCAGACAATTCTTTCATGTCTGCAAGATATGCTTTATACAGTTCCTTTTTCTACAAGAGGGTCCATGTCTCACTCTCTTTGTAAAAGGCCGACTTTGACAAAGCGTTCTTTTTTCATCTCACTGTCGGTATTTCTTCCATCAACATAAGCTCATATGTATGGTAAAGATTGATCTATTCATCCCTTTTTTTTTTTTTTTTTTTGGTCTTTCGAGACAGGGTTTCTCTGTGTAGCTTTGCGCCTTTCCTAGAACTCACTTGGTAGCCCAGGTTGGCCTCGAACTCACAGAGATCCACCTGCCTCTGCCTCCCGAGTGCTGAGATTAAAGGCGTGCGCTACCACCACCCGGCTCATCCCATTTTTTGCATTGTATTTTTTTTCTTCTTGGAGCATACCAGATCCTACCAATGATTCTATGCTTGGTGTCCAGGGAACTTACTCTCAACAGTTGGCATTAAATGTGTATTCCTGAGGCTTTCCCCCTCTTTTGTGTGTGCATGCTTTATTTTCCTTTCCAGAACTGTGAGACATGGTTAGTGTTCCAAGTGTTGTTTTCTCAAATGCACCTAACTATCTCCATTGAGTTGGAAAAGTTCCCAGGGTTGGGAGTTGTAGTTAGTAATTCCAGAGAAGAGATCTAAGAAGCCACACCCCATCCCCACATCCTCCAAATCAAGGTCTCCTTTGGGGAGTCAGCAGAGCCCGGCACACTGAGCCTAGGCAGGTCCAAGCCCCTCCCCGCTGCACCAAGGCTACGCAAGGTGTTACACTGTAGGCACTGGGCTCCCAAAAGCCTGCCCATGCACCAGGGATGGATCCCGATCCCCCTGTCCGGGTGTCCCCCAAACAGTTCAAGCCAAACAACTGTCTCCCATATTCAGAGGGCCTAGTCCAGTCCCATGGGGGCCCTACAGCCACCAGTCCACAGTTCATGGGCTTCCACTAGTGTGGCCAGTCATCTCTGCACTGCACATCTTCCCATCATGATCTCCACGTCCCCTGCCTGGGAATCCCTCCTCTCTCCCATCCACTGGATTCCCGGAGCTCAGCCTGGCACTCAGCTGCAGATCCCTGCATCCGCCTCCACCAGTCACTGGATAAAGGCTCTATGATGACAGTTCGGGTATCCACTAGACCAGTCACCAGAGTAGACCAGTCCAGACACCCCCTCGATCACTGCCAGCAGTCCAAGGTGGGGTCATCCCTGTGGATTCCTGAGAGCTTCCCCGGTTCCCTGTGGAGGCAAAGTCTTTAAGGAGGTGACCAAGGTTAAATGAGGTTTGTGAGGTTGTGTGTGGCCGGAGTAGAATAGGGCTCTTATTGGACTACAAAATTCTAAGATGAAGAGGAAGAAACATCAGAGAACCCCCTCTTTCTGTAAACACACAGAGAAAGAGCCATGTGAAGACACAGTGAGAAGAAAGCAGAGGCTGGGTGTGGTGGTAACCCCCCTTTGATCCCAGCACCAGGGAGGCAGAGGGAGGCAAATCTCTGTGAGTCGGAGGCCAGCTAGGTCTGCATAGTGAGTTCCAGGCCAGCCAGGGCTATCAAGTGAGACCCTATCTCAAAGACAAAACAAAACTAACGGGGCAGCTGACTGAAAGCTAAGAAGGGAGCCCTCACCAGGAATTCAGTTTTTTGCACCTTGACTGTGGATTTTAATGTCTGACACTTGAGGAATTAAATGTCGCTTGTTTAAGACGCCCTTCTGTGGTGTTTTGTGGTGGCAGGCTGACTGGAGTGGCATGGGAGAACTAAGCAGCTGACATGGTAAAGCTGTCATGTGTGGAATGGTTCATGACTGTGGACGGTTAAACACCCTCATGAAGTCACTCATAAAATGAATCATAACATTAGATAATGCGCTGGGCATTTAAGGGCCAGGAAATACGATTACTTTATGTGCACCAATCCGTCTACTCTTCTCCTGGTCCCGCTAGATAAGCCTGTGACGTCATCCTCATACCTGTGAAGGCACCGGGGTGCAGAGAGGTGAAACAGGACGTAAAGATCACACAGCTAGGCACAGAGGTGGGGCTGGAAGCATGCACGGGGCGGGGAGGGGGGAGGGTGTAGTTTCCGTGCCCCTAAACACCATTCTGGGTTGGAGTGTGGAGAATGCTATGAATGAGGGTCAAAAAATGGAGGGAAAAGTGTTGGGCAGACTGATGAGCTAGATCAGTTGGATAAATCTGGGTGAGCAGTGAGTGACGGAAGAAGTTGGTCTCATTGCCTTTCAGTGGCAGGGAGAGGAAAGCTGATGGTGTGAGTCTTGATGAGGTTGAAAGAGGGATGCTGTAAAATCAAGAATGGGTCATTGGTCAAGGCTCATGCTACCTTCAAGCTTCCTCCACTTGAGAGGGTATGACACGGCAGAAGTGTGGGGGTATTGTGTTCCCCAAAATATTGTGTATGCTAATAAACTTATCTGGGGTCAGAGAACAGGACAGCCACAATATTAAACAGAGGTTAGGCAGTAGTAGCACACGCCCTTAATCCTAGCATTCCAGAGACAGAAATCCCTCTGGATCTCTGTGAGTTCAAGGCCACATTGGAAATGGCCAGGCACGGTGATACACACCTTTAATCCCAGAAAGCACCCCTTTAATCCCAGGGAGTGGTGGTAGAAAGCAGAAAGGTATATAAGGCGTGAGGACCAGAAACTAGAGGCATTTGCCCTGGAGAGGCATTTGGCCTGGAGAAGCATTCAGGCTTCTAGCAGCAGTTCAGCTGAGACCCATTCTGGATGAGGGCTCGGGGCATCCAGTCTGAGGAAACAAGACCAGCTGAGGATTCAGCGAGGTGAGATAGCTGTGGCTTATTCTGTCTCTCTGACCTTCCAGCATTTACCCCAATACCTGGCTCAAGTTTGATTTTATTAATAAGACTCTCTAAGACTCATGCTACACAGAAGCTTCCTCCTAATAGTAGGTGCAGTCTGGGAAGGGTGCCCATAGAGATTTCCTGGACTCACTGTGGCACACAAGACTGGTTTTGTCTCCTGACCCAGGGATAGCTTTTGTCTCTGTTTCTTCAGCTTCTAAAATTTGTAGGAAGCCACAGAAGAGCAGACTAGACAAACACCTTGAGTAAGATCAGTACTGGGGCAGTCATGCTCCCTGACTTTAAAACATAACACAGTGATAAAAACAGCAAGCTAAAGCCAGATGCACAAAGAACAGAATAAGAAGCCCAGGAGTAAATCTATATACTGTGCTCAATTCACCTTCGACAGAAGTGCCAGAAAGTGCACAAGGGAGAACGGGTAGCATCTTTAGTCAATGGTGCTGAGAAAAGTGGATGTTTGTGGGCAGGAGAATGAATCTGGATCCTATCTCACACCTATAAAGAAACCAACCTCATGTGTATCGTAATAAAGATGTAAATACGATCTCAAACTATAAAAGTACTAGAAGAAAATGAAACTGAGAAGTGTCTTGGCACCGATCTTACAAGTCTCTTGGCTATAACCTTGTGAGAGGTAGCATTCTGTCACGTTGATGAAGCACCCAAGAAACCAATTTTGCAAAAAGGAAAGGTTTATTTTGACTCATGGTTTTGGAGCTTCCAGCTCATATTGCTTTGGGGCCGACAGTGAGGGTTTGCTTTATGCTGGGCGAGCATCGGTGGGCAGGGGGAGGGAGGAGCGACTCATTTCTTTGTGGCTAAGAAGAAGAATGAGATAAGACATAGAGGTAGACTCAGAGAAAGGAGGGAGGGAAGGAGGGAGAGAAAGACAGAGACAGAGACAGAAACAGAGACAGAGACAAAGACAGAGAGAGGCCACATGCCAGGGTCTCAATATCCACTTTAACAGAATGTTCCTATGTCTTAAGAATGTCCCTATGTCTTAACCTCCTTCTACCTCATGGTTTGGGGAATGTTCAAATTTCAAACTAAAGTAGACCCTAAAAGCACTAAAAGAACTGAGGACATAGAGGCTTGGCTTTTGCCTAGCATGTATGAGGTCCTGGAGTCCCTCTCCAGCACTGGAGAACCCTCACAGACAAATGCCACCACCAACCCGACACAGCAAACAGAGGTACATGGAATGGCACCAAACTAAAATTTCCGTGCAGGAAATGAAACATTCCATGGAGAAAGAAAGTAAGCTATGGGGCAGGAGATGCTTGCAAACCATGTCTTTGACAAGGGCTAATAATCAAAATCTGCAAAGGGCTCACACAGCTACACAGAAAAGAAACAAATAAGCTAATTGAAAGCTGTGGTGGAAGGTTTTCGGAGGCCACAGGAAGATGCTGAGATCTGGACAAATTGTGAATGAGGGTTTCCTTTTGGTTTTTGCACATCCTGACTGATAATTTGCCCTTTGATGGCAGCTTTCCTCACAGGATCACAAGCTGATGTCTTACTGTAGTTTTGATTTTCGTTTTTCTGATGATTAGTGATATAGTCAACACTAGATATTTTCCGAGCATTTATTAGCCATTTTTATGTCTTCTTTAGGGAAGAGAAAAACCAAGTGTGGGCTGAGGAGACAGCTCAGTCAGTGAATTGAGAGCCCGAGTCAGATCCCCAGAACCCACATCAAAAAGCTGGGCATAGCAGCGTGAGCTTGTAATCCCAATGCTGGGGAAGCAGAGACAAGAGGACCCTTTGGATTTGCTGACCAGCCATCTTAGCCTACTTGGTGAGCTCCAAGGCTCAAAAAAGTAGATGGAACCTGAGAAGTGACAGCTGAGGCTCTGTATACATGCATGTACGTGTTGTAGTGGTTTGAATGAGAGTGGATCCCATAGGCTCGCATGTTTGAATGCTTGGTCTACACTTGGTGGAACTGTTTGGGAAGGAGTAGGAGGTGTGGTCCTGTTGGAGGGTGCATCACTGAGGGTTGGCTTTGAGGTTTCAAAAGACCATGCTATTCCTAATTAGCTCCCTGCTTCATGCTTATGGATGTAAGCGCTCAGCTCTTCTCCAGAGCCATGCCTGCTTGCCTGTTGCTCTGCTCCCTGACATTATGGTCATGGAGTCTAGCCCTCTGGAACCATGAGTCTCTTCATTAAGTGATTTTTTTAAAAAAAAAATAAGTTGCCTTAGTCATGGTGCTTTGTCACAGTAGTAGAAAAGTAACTAAGCCATATATGTACCTGTACCCCCCTTCCCCCCCCACAAACACAATCTCCAAATAGCCCTACTGTTATAAAAAAGGGTGAGAGGCTACCATCTAGCTCCACATCTCATTGTCACTGGTCAGATCACCCCGTGGGGTACTCTATTCTGCTTTTGTGCTGTGTCACCTGGCTGTGGTAGCAGCCGCAATGGCGGGTCCCAATGACTTAGGTGGGACATTTTCTATGGAGAAAAGTGTTTGACACTATCTACTCAGAGTTCCACGCAGTAAGATGAAAACCTGGATGAATGGGGACAGCTGTACCATGGCTGTAATGAGTGTTTGATAGTATTCAGTGAACGAGTGAATGAGAGCATGTTTATTAAAAGGACGCGGCATTAATGGGACCATATTTTAATTCTCCAAGTGTCACTTTGGAGAGTAGATCCATCAGGGTAGAAGAGTTGACTGTGGAACCCAGATTTTATTATTTTCCACTCTAGGGAAATTGGCTATGAAAAAAAAAAATGGGTCAAATCCTTTTAATTTATATTGCGTTTACACCATGCTTTGCAGAATAGATTGCTGTGCTAATGAAGCCGGGTGAATTCTTGTGAGAACTGCTTGCTTTTATTAGCAGGCACTTATTAATCAAGAGGCTTTCTGTATGTCCAATCAGCCATAAAAGCCACCCTCGGGATGAAGCCTCTTTTCCAGCCTTCCTGGTTCAGAGGTGAAGGAATTGATGCCGGGTCTCCCTGGTGTAGGAAAGAGGAGGGTTTTCTTAGCTACTGTGATTTGAAGACTCCGTGAAAGAAAGGCATACTGATTAAGATGCTAAAATTGTCTTAAAGGACACAGTTCACGCCCCCCTGCCCTGTTTGTCACCCCTTTCGTCCCAGTTACTTGAGATCCGAGTCCCATTAGCCGCTGATGTGGCCTCTCATGGCTGATCAGGGTTCTCTCAGCTCCTACACAGCTTCCATGGACCCAACCCTGGCCTCTCTGCTGCATTCCAGAGGGTGCTTCCCCAAGCAGGAACTAACCCTATCAACACATCCCTTAGGAAGAGAGGCAGCTTCAAGGACTAAGAACCAGGTGAGGTGCCGATAGCTGGGCGAAGGGAAGGAATTGAGCTCTTCCGGTGGCTGCCACAGAGCTTACCAGCTCTGGCTCCCCACTGCTAGCGTTTCTGCTTGGTTTATCACTAAGTTCAGGCTGGTTTGACTCCTGACTGCCAGCACCAGCTTTCCTTCAACCAAGGGCTTTCCCTGGCCAAGCTACATAGCCAGCCACACCCCCATGCTTGACTCCCCGCTGACCTTCTTTTCCCCCTTGTCCTCCTGGTACTTTCTAGAATTGCTTCCCCTCAAAATACTGGATGACTGTGTGTGTGTGTGTGTATGCGTGTATGCGTGTTTGTATCTCTCTGTGTGTATAGATGTGTGGATGATGTGTGTGTGTGTGTGTGTGTGTGTGTGTGTGTGTGTGTGTGTGTAGCATCAAATGATGGGTAGGTATTGCTGTGTCTTCTTTTGTCTACATTTGATTGATTCTTCATTAAGAGTCCCTTAATACAGCAATTTTCCATTTTCCATGCGAAAAGGGAAGAATCCTCTTAGTCCCACCTTACAACTGCTGGGTCCCTGTAAATTTGCTGGGGATGAGAAGGGAGGGTGTTTTCTTGATGATTTTTTTTTTCATATAGAGACAGTGGTTGGTAGGTTCTCTCTGAGAGTTTGTGCTGGCATAGAAGAGAAACAGGACCCCAAATGTCTTCAATTTCTAAGCTTCTTTGTCTTTGTGAGGATGGAGAACAGCTGTGGTGGCACCTTCTCCCTCCTGTGTCTCGTCTCTCTCTTGCTCTTTGTTATTTGAGACAGGGTTTCTCTGTGTAGCCCTGGCTGGTCTGGAACTTACTTTGTAGACCAGGCTGGCCTCGAAATCAGAAATCTGATTCTTGATTGCTCTTTCACCTCATTCAAGGAGTCAGAGTCTCTCAGCCAAACCCAGAGCTTGTCACTGACGGCTGGTCTTGCTAGCCAGCTTGCTCTGGAGACCCCTGTCTCTGTCTTTTGTGGTTGGAATTACAGGTGGGCTTCCACAACCCCTGAGATTTCTGTGGATTTTCGGGATCTACCCTCAGGTCCTCACGCTAGTGTAGCAAGCGCTTAACCACTGAGCCATCTCTAGCTCATTACCAAGGAGCCTCTTGCTCCATAGGCTACATGAGAACTACTTGGTCTGATAAACTTTATGTTTTTCATTGCTCCGTGTAATAGAAGCAGGAACATTCAGTACTTCTGTTGGGTAGAGAGTCCTTGAATAGAGATGGAAGAGAAAGGATAGTACAGGGAGGAAGTGGGGGGTTGGCCCTGGACATCCAGTGGCTGGTGGAAATTCTGCACCATGGACAGTGATACTTAACACTCATCTTTAAGCTATTAGTCCTGTGCTGTGTGACTGTCCCCACCAGTATTCGTAATGTGTAAGAGGCTACATGTAACGGTTCTAAGTCAGTGTTTTCGGAGGTGGGAATATATGGGGGACAGACACAGGATGTGGGGTGATGGGTCCTTGTTTCTAGGCTTTGGTCAGGAGCAAAGCATGCTGATAAGAAACACAGAAGTGGAGGGGGAGGAGGTCTAAGCTCAGAGTCAGAGACAGCAGAGAAGACCTGGCTTAGGATACTGCAAGAGTGGACATAATAGACCCAGAACAATTCTAGGGAAAAGCAAGGTGCCTAATAATGCTGGGGAAGGCGAGCAAGATCCTATCTTTACACAGTTGGCTGAGAGAGATTTTGTTTTACTTCATCTGGATTAATCCCTGTGTTTCTATAGCATTGCTGATTTTGTTAGCCTTACTGAGACTGTCATGGAGAAGTGGTATAGACTAGTAGACATGGAGACTTTGGAACCAGATGCTCTGCACGGAGAGTCCAGCTCTAAACAAATTCAATTCTTGCAGATGCAGTGTTTCCAGCTGTCATACAGGGAAGGCAAGCAGCTCTTTTCCCTTGTGGATGTGGGGGCTGAGTGCAGCAGCGATGTCCGAGCTTTGTGTGGGAGCAGAGGCAGCAGAGGCACTCAGTAAACGCCAGCCACGGCATATTATTCCTACATCCCCTTCCCCTTGGTTTCTTATGGTATCATTCTCATCCTTTAGACTCAGCTCCAACACTGGCTTTAAAGTTTTCTCCTCTGTTTTCACTTCCTTTATGTTTTCATAGTCCCTCTGAAATACTATCTACATTATGATGCTCTTCACTTATTCTTCTGTGTCCTCTAACCGCCTCATGCCTCAGTTTAGGTGGCGTTGCTTCCATGTGCATGCATGTGAGGCTATTTACTGGATCATGGGCAACTTACCAGCAGCCACACTGCTGAAGAAAAATGGCGTCCCTTCCCCCAGTGGCCATTAACTGCCGACCCCTCTTCAGTTACGGGTGGGGCCTCACAAGCCCTTGCACTACTTTTGATGGAATTTTGATGGGCTGGCTAGTGTGCAGGACTTGTGCAGGCCACCACAGCTGCTATGAGTTCATGTGCACAACAACCATGTCATGTCCAGAAGGAGGCATCTTCATCCCTCCTCCTCATGCTCCAGCTCTAACTTTCTCTTCTGTGATAGTCTTTGATGTTCATATACACAGGAGAAGACACATGCACATAAATAAAAATAAAATAAAATTTTAAGATGAGAAAAAAGGGCTTTGTACTCTAGAGACTCCATTTACTCTTAATTCTTGATCAGCAGCTCGAGGCTTGCCCTGGTGATTTTCATGCCTCAGTCTGTAGTCAGGATTGGTGACACATGTCCCCTGCCAGCTCTGATTAGTTAAGGGTGACTGCTGGAGGACTGTGTGGAGAGGTGTTGCTGCTGATTGGACTTGGCAACAGCAGTGGACAGACTCCAGTTCTACCAGGAACAGGGCATTGGTTGGCCTGTGCCCAGTGGCAGCTGATGCTGTGACAGTGTGGTAACACACTAGCTAGTTTCTGTTTCATAAAACAGACACAGTTTCCCCCAACTGACACCCCCATTCTAGCACTGGAGGGTTCTGGCAGCAGCTCCTAGAATGACAGGTACTTACCAAACTCATCATCCCTGCAGCCAGCAGCCTTAGCCTGGGGGCAACTGGGAGCCAACAATGGTGCCACAGTGATGAATGGCAGCATGGTGAGCCCAGAGGAAAGCAGTGGGATGTCTACTGCTGTGTGAGCCACCATAATGTCCTTAAAATGGATAGGGATGCCCATCTATTCCTTCTTTCTGTCCTTTAAACATGTACCATTTTCTTTAGTCGTGTAGCCAGCTGCTTTCTCAAGTAAATGACCTCCCACCTATGTGCAGGCAAGAAACCCTAAGTTCAGGGGACCACACACAAAAGAAGGCATGAAAACATGTGGGGGACTTGTCTGGAAGAGGGAGGAGGGGAAGAAGGGAGAGGAGAGTGTATTGGGTGTTTTTTGTGTGTCAGCTTGACACAAGCTAGAGTCATCAGAGGATGGAGCCTCAGTTGAGGAAATGCCTCCATGAGATCCAGCTGTAAGGCATTGTAGCTAGAGCCCACAATCAGGACAAATCTCTGTCACCTGCCAGTCCCACAGCCGCTCAGACCCAACCAAGTAAACACAGAGACTTATATTGCTTACAAACTGTATGGCCGTGGCAGGCTTCTTGCTAACTGTTCTTATATCTTAAATTAATCCATTTCTATAAATCTATACCTTGCCACATGGCTTGTGGCTTACCGGCATCTTCACATGCTGTTTGTCATGGTGGCGGCTGGCAGTGACTCCCTTTGCCTTCCTGTTCTTTTAATTCTCTCTGTTAGTCCCGCCTATACTTCCTGCCTAGCCACTGGCCAATCAGTGTTTTATTTATTTATTTATTTATTTATTTATTTATTTATTTATTTATTTATTTATTTATTATTTATTTATTTATTTATTTATTTTTGGTTTTTCGAGACAGGGTTTCTCTGTATAGCTTTGCGCCTTTCCTGGAGCTCACTTGGTAGCCCAGGCTGGCCTTGAACTCAAAGAGATCCGCCTGCCTCTGCCTCCCGAGTGCTGGGATTAAAGGCATGCGCCACCAACGCCCAGCCCAGTGTTTTATTTATTGACCAATCAGAGCAATTTGACATACAGACCATCCCACAGCAAGGCATTTCCTCATTTAGTGATCAACCGTGGAGGGACCAGCCCATGGTGGGTGGTGCCATCCCTGGGCTGCTGGTTCTGGGTTCTATAAGAAGGTGGGCTGAGCAAACCATGGAAAGCACGCCAGTAAGCAGCTCTCCTCTGTGGCCTTAGCATCAGCTCCTGCCCTTTTTGAGTTCCTGCCCTGACTTCCTTCAGGGATGAACAACAATATTGAAGTGTAAGTTCAATAGACCCTTTCCTCCCTAACTTGCTATTTGGTCATGGTGTTTCATTGCAGCAATAGAAATTCTAACTAAGACAGAGGGGGAGGAGGGGGGGAGAATGAGGAGGAGAAGGGGGAAGAGAAGGATGAAAAGAGGAGGAGGAGGAAGAGAGGAGAAAGAGGGGGAGAAGGAAGAGGAGCAGCTTGTTTCCCTTCCTGTGGTTTGCTTGTTTTTCACTTCCTGTTCGGCTGCTGATGTGTGTGATATTCTGCACATGGCCAGCTCTTTCTCTGCACTTAGATTTTAGCTTTAAAGTTGCTTCTTTAGAGAGATCGTTGTGTGCTCACTTCTAGCCATCTATTTTCTTTCTCCTCTGTTCAGTGCATATTTACTGAACACCTTAGTGTTGCTTGCTGCTCTCAGTGCAACGGGATACATACTGTTCCCATTTGAATCATAATATGGTGGAGGAAATAAGAAATTGTAAGAAGTAAGTAAATACACATTGTATTAGGTGGTAACAGATATTATGAAGGACACATAGGGAGACTAAGGGGGCTGGAGAGATGGCTCTGTTGGCCAAGTGCTTGCTGCATAAGCATTAGGACCTGAGTTCAGATCCCCCAAACCCTTATAAAAAGCCAGGTATGATGGTACATGCCTGTAACCCCAACACTAGGGAGACTGGGGAGACAGGTAGATCCCTGAGGTTCATTGGTCAGCTAGCCTAGCCAAATCAATGAGCTTCAGGTTCAAGGAGAGACCCTGCCTCAAAAAATAAAGGGGGAGAGCTAGCCAGGAAAGATACCTGGCATTAACCTCTGGCCTCCGCATGTGCACATACCCATGCTAACAAGTACATCTCTCACACACACACACACACACACACACACACACACACACACACACACAAATGTTGACTAAGGGGAAAGAAGGGGGAGACAGTGAGAGCAGGAGCTGGAGGTGGTGGTATTTAAGTAGAATTATTAGGGAAAGCCACATTATTGAGGGGATAGGTGAGTAGGAAGTGGGAATGTCTGGAAATGATGCCCTGAGTGGAAGGGACAGAGTGCAAAGGAGCAGAGAAAGGAACTCGCCTCTTCTTCCTTCCTCCCCCCTCCCCTCTTCTCTTCTCCCCTCCCTGTCTTCTGCCCCCTCCCCTTGCCTTCCCTCCCTTCAGATTTCTTCTATCCTCTTACCCCATTTATCTTCCTCCTGGTGCCTTTAACTCTTCCACAGCGTGTTTACTTATTGACTTCCTGTTGGTGTCAAGCTAAGGTTTGTTAACTTCCCATGTCAATCAAGATGCTTTAGTACAAACCACAGAAACTTATAAGGAAAACAGAACAGGACCAAAAAGGAATTTTCACAAGGAGACGAGCACTCACAGTATAACAGGTAAATCTGGAGAGTGGGAAGGAAAACAGAGAAGCTGGGGCTCTCCTGAGGATTCAGAGCCTGGAGGGACATCCCTGCAGATCACTTCCAAGGACAACACTCAGCTTGCCCATTTGTCCCTATGTGCATCTCCTCTCCAGGACTCAATGAGGGTGTTAAGAGCTCTTTGCTGCTCTTTCAGAGGACTAGAGTTTGGTTTCCAGCACCCATGTTGGGTGGCTCATAATTGTCTATAACTCCTGTTCCGGGGGATCTGATGCCCTCTCCTGGACTTTGTGGGTACCTACATGCATGTGAACACACACACACACACACACACACACACACACACACACACACACAGCCAATCAGGCCTGGCTTCATGGGCCTGCCAGCATTCCTCAAAAAGGGCCTCTGCTTTTTAGTGTTCCACCACCGCATCTTAAACTTTTTAATATTGTTGAATGCAGGTCATTGGATTTTTGTTCTACACAAACTGTGTTCTGAGGCCAACTTGGATGGTGTAGCCACTAAGCCCATCCCATCCTTGGTCAAGGGTGAGGGGCAAGGGCACAGTGCCTCATGGTCCCTGCCTTAGTTACTGTTCTATGCTGCAAAGAGAAACCATGACCATGGCAACTTATAAGAGAAAGCATTTAACTGGGTGCTTGCTTACAGGTTCAGAGGGTGAGCCCATGATCATCATGGTGAGAACATGGCAGGAGGCAGGCAGGGTGCTGGAGTAGAGGCCAAGAGCTTACATTTTATTAGCAAGTTGGAGCCACAGAGAGGTGGGGAGGGGAAAGGAAGAGAGAGAGAGAGAGAGAGAGAGAGAGAGAGAGAGAGAGAGAGAGAGAGACACTATGCCTGGCATGTGCTTTTGAAACCTCTGAGCCCACCCTCAACGACACACCTCCTCTGACAAGGCCACACTTCCCCCAATAAGGCCACACCTTTGAATCCTTCCTAAACAGTCCACCCACTGGAAACCCATTCAAATATATGAGCCTATCAAACCACCACAGTCCCCTGCAACTTATCTCCAAGGAAGAAGGAGAGGGTTGGCTGGATTGGAGCAGATACACTAAACTAGATGTCTAGGCACTGGCAGATGGAGACGGAGGAAGTGGGATTAGTCTCCGTTTCTAACCCAGGAGCCAGATCACCAGTCTGCTTCTACCTTCCCTCACCCATGCTGATTTCCCCATACCCAGATAGGCTTGGAAGCCTGCCACCTGCCCCCAGTGTCAGCAATGGTTTCCTGGTTGTTTTATGTAAGATGTTGAAAAAGAAGGGGTGTCCCTGGTTGCATGGACATGTAATTCATAGTTGTAAATTATACGTAATGTAAAAAGTAGTATTTTCTCAATCAAATGCAGCCCTTTGTTTAATGAAAATCAAATAGAACTCGACATAAAAAGGAACTTTGGTTGTGTGCATAATTAATTGTATGTTATTCTAACTCCTCCACTTCTCTCCTGTGAACATTTACATCTTCAAAAGCGCATTCCTGAGGTCTCTTTTGTATGCGGCCCACTTGTTATCCACTTACTGCCACTTGAGAAAAAGCATGGTACTTCTTATTGTTCTTCACAGGCAAGTTAGGGGTAATTGCACAGTTTGGCTTTTATTACTGCATTTGCATGCGTTTTCAAAGATATGCCCAGCTGGGCCCCTGAGCCTTTGAAAACGCTCTCCCAGGTCTCACTGTTCAGTGATATGCTTACTGCTTGGTCCAGTGTGATCAGTGGAGTTCATGTGTTTACCCATCTGCCCTCCAGCATCCTGCTTTGCAAAGAAGATATAAAAAAAATAGGCACACTAAATATATGCTAAGAAAAATATCTGAAAGAAAAGAAATGCATGCAGTTAAAAGATATGCGTGTGCGTATTAGTTACCTTTCCATGGCAGTGATAAAACACCACCACCAAAAAGCAAAGTAAGGAAGACTTTATGCTGGCTTATGGATCCAGAGGGCTAGATGTTCAAAATGATGGTGGTTTGACTGAAAATGGCTCATATGTCTGAATACTTGGTCTCCAGTTGGTGGAATTGTTTGAGAAGGATTAGGTGGTGTGGCCTTGTTGCAGGAGATGTGTTACTGGGTCAGGTCTTGAGGTTTCAAAAGGTTCTAGGCATTCCTGATACGTCTTTCTCTTTGCCTCCTACTTGTGGGTCAGGATGTAAGTTCTTGACTCTTCCTGATGCTATGCCTTTGCTCCACTGTCACGCACTCTAACCCATGGAAGTCATAAGCCCACATTAAACACTCCCTTTCAAGATTGCCTTGGTCATGGTGTCTTATCACAGCAATAGGAAAGTAATTAAGACAGTGGCAGGAGAAGGAAGCTGGGAATCACGTCTCAGCTGCATACAGGAAGCAGCGAGAGCAGGAAGTGGGAAAGACTGTCAACCCTTAAAGCCCACCTCAGTGATGTACATCCTCCAGCAACTTTACACTTCCTAAGGTTCTATAAACTCCCCAGACTTTTAGGGATAAATGAAGAAGCCACAGGGACCAAGTGTCCAAATATATGACCCTATGGGGACATTTATTATCAAACCACAGCAATGCTAATACAAATTTAAAGAGAGAAAGCATGCACTGGCAAAAGCATTGCCCATTAGACAAAATCAGATGTGTTCAGGGTTTTAAGACTGTAGACCAAAAGCATTTTGTTTTAGAGATTTTTGAGGTTGAGGCTAGGAAGGGCTTGGTCGGCTAAGTGCTTGCCTTGTAAGCATAAATACCTGAGTTCAATCCCGGCACCAGTGCTGGGAAGTGGGAACAGGCAAGACAGGAAGATACCTGGGTCTTGCTGTCTGGCTAGCTCAGACTACTTGGCTACTTGGCAAGTTCCAGGCCACTGAGGGACCCTGTCTCAAAGACCCAAATCTCAAGGTAGATGGTGTCTGTTCTACACACACTTGCATACACACACACACACACACACACACACACACACACACACACACACACACACAGAGGGGGTGGGGGTAGGAGAGGTATGTTGAGGGTTTCTAGAAGACAGAAAAGAGATGCATTTGAGTAATGGAGAAAACAGCACAGAGAAAATAGCAAGCCCCAGAGGCTTGCGTGCTGGTAGGTGGAGGGATAAGAGCAGTTCTCCTTTTGGCCTCTGGAGGGCGTCTTGGATCAGTGGCTACAAGTCCACAGCACTGATGGCTGTGTGAGACGTACAATTCACAGAGGTGCGAACCACAAAAGAAGTGAAGGAAGAGCAAAGAACAGGAAACTGTTCTTCAGAGAAGAAGCACATTAAAAACAGTGCAGAAAGAAAACCGCTAAACAACAAGAAAATATGGACAACTTTGAAACTGGGTGTGGCCATTGGGTGTGGGATTACTTGCCTGTAACCCCAGTACTGTGTAGGTTGAGGCAAGAGGATCCTGAATTGGAGGGCAAGTCTAGTTCAAGTCTATCCTGGGATATATGAGACATTGTCTTAACTAAATATTTGGATGTGGTGGCATGTACTTGGAACCCCAACACTCCATAGGGTGAGGCAGGAGGATCTTGAGTTAGAGGTACTTTAGGTACTTAGGTAGTTTGAGGCCAGCCTGGATTACAAGAGAATTTGACTCAAAATACATATCCATTTTTGTACTTTACCGTTAATCAAAATATTGCAAATTGAAACTAAACAGAGACACAATCTTTTACTAAACAAATGTGTTAATCAGGATTCTCAAGGACAGTAGGGGTGACTCTCTCTTTCTCTCTTTGTATTTAAAATGCAGTGGTATGAGTCGGGCATAGTGGCACATGCCTTTAGCCCCAGCACTCAGGATGCAGAGGCCAGTCTGGTTTACAGAGTGGATTCCAGGATGTCCAGGGCCGTTATACAGAGAAACCCTGTCTCTAAAAAACAAACAACAAAAAAGCAGTGCTGTGGAGGCTGACATGTTGGTAATCCACTGGGCACGGGACTCTGCTGGGAGGGGTCAATACTGAAGCACAAGTCTAAAGGCAGTTTGGGAGCTGAATGCTGTCTCTGGGGCCCGCGGTCTTTTTCTCTTAAGGTTTTCAAATGATTGGATGAGGCACACACGTTAAAGGCCACTCACATCTGCTTTCTTCTAGATCTACAGATTCAAATATTAATCTCACCTTTCAAACATGTTTATATTTAGGTTGCTGCTCAGCTTAGCCAAACTGAGAAACAAAATTAGCAATGGACAATTTAAAAAAAAAGATTGATCATATTCATCATTCATGAGGGAAATTGATACTTTGCTATATCCTTGGTGGGAGAATAAGTAGAACAGACTCAAGGATAAGTGAAACAACAATATGGGAGTTTCTACAGAATTTTAAAGTATGCATCACTTTCAGTCCAGGAATTCGACTTTTAGGTGTCCCATTCTAGACACAGAGTCACACAGATGTACAGCAAGGATATGACATATATATTTATCTATAAGGAGTTGGATTAACTCCTGGACCACAATGCCATGAACTAATTCAAAAATGAAAGATTTGTGTGGACTGGTCAAACTCTTTGTCCTCTTTGCCTCTACCTTCCGGGTGCTAGGATTACAGGTGTCGGTCACCACGTCCCACGGTACTGTGGACTGAGTCCAGAGCCTTGCCCATGCATGCTACATAAGTGCCTTAGCACAGAACTCTAGCTCCAGTTTTGGAAGCAAGCACTGTTGAGGAAAAAATTGAAACTCCATTGGAATTGCAACAAAGCTTGAGATCCCAGTGGGCACCTGTCAGTTTCCAGGCACCCACTGCTGAGGCTGCTTGGAGCCATCGCCGTGACCATGGAGTTGAGCTGTCTGGAGTTCTGGAGGGATTGCGTAGAACTGCAGCATTGACCAGTCTAGAAATCCAAAGGGCATTCTCCCCTCTCCCCTCCAGAAATCAGTACAACAAACAGTCTTCTAGTTCTTTCTCCTCATGACTTTATATTTTTACAATTTTATTTCTGGTGAAATTTGGATGATAAATGTGCCTTGTTATCAAACTTAAGAAGGTTTATTTTTTTTTATGTGTATGGCTGTGTCTTAATAAGGACTTCTATTTCTGTGACTAAACACCATGACCAAATCAACTTGGGGAGGGAAGGGTTCATTTGGCTTACACTTTCCACATCACTGTTCACCACTGAAGGAAGTCAGGACAGGACCGCAAACAGGGAAGGATCCTGGAGGCAGGAGCTGATGCAGAGGCCATGGAGGAGTGCTGCTTACTGGCTGGCTTAGCCTGCTTTCTTGTAGAACCCAGGACCACCAGTGCAGAGTGGTCAACCCACAGTAGGATGAGCCCTCCCACATCAATCCCTAATTAAGAAAATGCCCCACAGGCTTGCCTACAGCCCATTTTAGGGTGGCATGTTCTTAACTGAAGCTCCCTTCTCTCTGATGACTTCAGCTTGTGTCAAGTTGACACAAAACTAGCCAGGGTAGTATGAGTGTAGCAGAATATTATTGTAAGGTGTGTTACTTTTGTTTATGTTGCATTTGTTTAACTCTGTGAACCTGTGTTACTGTGCCTGTGTAAAACACCTGATGGTCTAATAAAGAACTGAATGGCCAATCGCAAGGCAGGAGAGAGAGACAGGTGGGGCTGGCAGGCAGAGAGAATACATGGCAGGAGAAATCTGGGAAAAGGAGGAGGAAGAAAAGAGATGAGAAGAAGACGTAGCCGGAGAAGGAAGGGGACTCCAGGGGCCAGCTACCCAGCTGTACAGCAAGCCATGGAGTAAGAGTAAGATTTACAGAAGAGAACGGGAAAATCCCAGAGGCAAAAGGTAGATGGGATAATTAAAGTTAAGAAAAGCTGGCTAGAAACAAGCTAAGCTAAGACTGGGCATTTATAAGTAAGAATAAGCCTCTGTGTGTGATTTATTTGGGAGCTGGTGGCAGGCCCCCCAAAAGGGTAAAAGAGCAAAAAACCCCAGCAACACATGAATGCCTGGTTGTCTGTATGTATACCCACAACGTGCATGCCTGGTGCCAGTGGAGGCCAGAATATGGTGTTGGATCCCCAGAAACTGGAGTTGCAGGTGGTTGTGACCTGCCATGTAGGTGCTGGGGGGACTTCAGCCTAGGTCCTCAGCAACAGCAGCCAGTGATTCTAACCACTGAGCCATCTCTCCACCTCGTGTTATTAGACTTTATAGTGCGCCTCCCAAGGTAATCCGGGAGTGCCGTAGAGACAGCAGCATTGTGTTTGCAGCACAGTTGTTGAAGTGAAGCGCTTGGCGTTTCTAGATCTCCAGCTTGAGAACAGCTGATGGTACCAATCCCCTTAGGTGAAGGGAGGTGTTACAGTGTAGCTTGCTTATTCTGAATGCAGTTCAAGGTTTTGCTTATCTGTTGATCCTTGTGGGCAGCTAGACTCATTTGCCAGGGAAAACAAGTATAATAGTGACATCGTCCCTTGCCCTCTTGACCCCAGGCATACATGCCCATCTAAATTCAAATCATTTAATAAAGGAAATATTTTCCTTTAAACAACAATATGTTTATATTATGGTGAGGATTACACAATAACCGATTTCAGCACAATTCTGTAATATTCTGTAATAGGGGAATTTCACATCCTTTAGGAACTCCATCTGCTTTAGATATATGAACATTACAAGGTATGGTGGCACAAACCAGTCATCCCAGCTTTTGGAAGGCAGAGGCAGGAAGATCACTAACCCTGGACCAGTCTGGGATACATACATAGTGAATGAGACTGTCTTAAAAAAAAGATTTCCAACTCAACCAGAGTGGTGGGTGTTTTTCCTAATCCCTACCACGGACTCCTCAGCCCAGGACTCTTAGAATAAGCTCACGGTGTACTTTCATTTGTTTAAATGTATCTAGTTCTGTTTTGACTCTTTCCCAAGAGTTCTGAGACAGTCGACAGCAAGGTTCAGTGGAACCCAGCAAATAAAGTGGAGACAGGAAGTAAGGACAAAGGTAAGTAAGTGGATCCTGGTCCACTGATGATTAGATGCCGCAGCTTAGTGAGGGCCAGCGTCTCCTGTGTACTTCCTAGAATCCAGGGATGAAAGGCAAGCAATCAACACCACAGAACTCTGGACCAGGAAAGCGGAAGTCAACTACTTCCCCCAAGAGCCTCAGAAAGTTCCTGGCACTACACAACAGAAGAAATTCTCATGCAGAAGTTATTTAAGGAGTGTGGAGTAAAACCTTGGGAAGAAATGGGTTATTAATAGCCCCTTCTTCCCTAGGGCCTAGTGAACATAAATGAGGCAAAGTGGGCTGAGCCCTTCAAAGGGTGATTGGTGTTTAGCAGATGAAATGGATATTAACTCTCATCAGGATTCGGATTATGTAAAAGTCACATACAGATTACATAAGGACACGCAGCATAGTAACGGCAGTGGTTATAGCTAATGCAGAAGTGGATTTCGTTTATCTGAAGCCAAGAGCATGGGCACAACTCCATGAAAGTGGCCAACAGGAGCCAGTCAGTGTGACCCAGCATGGGACTGTCTGATACCCTTATTGGATTAAAAGATAGAGCAGAGGGGACTTTGGAATGACTGGACTGCACACTTTCTAGAGTGCCCATCTTAGGTAAGTTTCTTGGGCATCCAGTAAGACATGAGGATATATCCTGTGAACAGGGAACACATAATCAAAAGTAAAACTCAAGCTCGTATAGGCAAGTACTTTGTTTACTAACTACTAAGTGAATTATCAAGAGTTAATAAAATTTGGTACCCAAAAATTCACATTAGAGTTTTCTAAAGATTCTAACAGCCCTGTACCAAGATGTCTGGCTAGGCTGCCATGTACAAGAATGCTATAAAGATCAAGATGTGAGCTAGCCTGTTAATGATCAACCATTAGCAATATGCAGGGTTTATTGGGCTCTTCAGTGGAAGGTGTGTGTGTGTGTGTGTGTGTGTGTGTGTGTGTGTGTGTGTGTGTG
>CABHPR010160066.1:0-34801 GCA_902168415.1 Peromyscus melanophrys | reverse complement strand
ATTCATTGACCAATAAGCAACATGTTTGACATACAGACCATCCCACATGTAATAGCACCCACCGAATGTAATAGCAATGAGACAGAAAGCAAGTGTAGATCAGTGTGGCCGAGCTCTGCAGACTGGTGTACTCACAGTAGAAGATACCCGCCCACTCTAGCTTCTCCTCCGAGTGTTCACCAGGTGCATCTCCTGAAGCTGCTTAATGTACGAATCTTTCCTTTGGTATTTCACTCTTGCTATGGTTTAGAACCCTTTGTGCTTCCCAAATGCCTTCTTATAATGTTTGTCTCTGTAGAAACAAAGCTTCATGTTTAGAACAGAAATGTATTATTAAAGAAGAAACATGCTTTTATCCAGGTTATTGGTCTATTAGGACTGTTATTACTGATGTTGTTACATTGTGTGTGTGTGTGTACATGTTTATGCCGATGAGTGTGGCACACGCGAGTAACAATACGTATGCTGTGTGGTCAGAGGACAGCTAAGGCATTGGTCCATGCCTTCCTCCCTGCTTTTGATAGGGGCACTTGTTTGTCCCTGCGTGTGCCAGACTAGCTCGCCCGCAGATTCCCGGGAATTACCTTGCCTTCCGTTTCACAATAGGAGTACAAGGATTGCACACATGTGCAATGGTGTGTGACTTTACGTGGAATCTGGGATCTGAATTCAGGTCCTCACGCTTGCTCAGCAAGCACTTTTCCACAAAGCATCCACCCATCCTCGACTGTTACTACTTTCACTGGTTTTCAAGACACAGTTTTGTAGATTTCAGCTGTTGTATTTATTTGCCTATTGTCCTGTTAGTGGATGGTTTAGGGAAAATAGGATCTAACCACAGTGCCCAGACTCAGAATACCCACGCTTTCATTCTCTGTCAACGTCAAAAGTTTCTAATCCCCCCTTGACTCATGAATAATTTCAAAACAACAACCATATCTTGGAAAATGTGTGATGGTGGGGCAGTGCTAGAAACGAGACTCAGTTGCAGAGTACTTGCCTGGTTTGCACTGGCTTTGAGCCCTGGCACCTCAGAAACTAAGTTGGAGTGACTGCCATGTGCTTTTAAGGGTCACTTGTGTTGCTTAATGCATTAGACAATTTGAACACCTTCCTCTCATCCTTGCAGACAATCTGTATTCTTTAATTTTTGGGTTTCAGGGTTCTAAGAACTAAGTATTACAGTCTGGGTTTTATTCCTGCTACCCTTCCTTCCCCCAGAAGTTCATATATTAGAAATATATAGGGTTTTTAGAAAATAATTCAGGTTAAGTAAGGTCCTAAATCAAGTCTGCAAGTGGCTTTGTAAAAAGAAAAGGGATCATTTTCTCTTCCTTCACCCATGCATAGATATGGTGTGTTCATACACACAGACCGGGATAGCACAGAATCAAGATCAGACTTTATGATGATGTTTACCTCGGGGGAACCTCAGCTTTGAACACTACAGTTCACAATACTGTGAGCAATGGATTCCCATAAGTAGAATTCTGTTATAGTAGCTCAAGTAGACCAATATACTAACTAGTTAATTATTGTACTATTTGAATGTTTAATTATATATCTATATATACATATACACACATGTGAAAACAGACAGACACACAGGCAGACAAGCAGACACACACATGTGCATACATACAGATACACAGATACGTGCCTACAGAGATGCACACACACACACACACACACACACACACACACACACACACACGCGCACACACACACACACACCTCTCTTTCTTTTTCTGGAGCTTTCAGTTACCCAAAGCCCTATATTAATTTCCACATGATTTTGAGTTTGTCTTCTGTAAATGTCTGTCATATTTTGCATGAACTGTTTGGAGAGGACTAAGTGCACATGTATTTTAGAATTCTGAGATTCCTTATAAAATGCTTCTTTCAAAATTATGGAGTAAATCTTTTATTCCTAACAAAGGCTTCTTGCCCCGTCAGCTTTGTCTGATACCCGTAAAGCCAATTCCCTTACCATTAACTAGTAATTTCCTTGTATATAATTTTCAACATTATAATCATCATTTATGTGCCATTAAATTTTACATGTATATCTTGTAACAATTTTATTTCTAAAACCCATTTTTGCAGGTTTCTGTGTATGCTGTCAATTCTGATAGACTGTGGACTCTCCACTTGTCTTACTTTTTCTATGATTTATTGTTTACCTTTATTTTTATTTTATGTATATGAGTGTTTTGTCTTTATATATGCATATGAACCACATACAGACCTGGAGCTTGCTTGATGATTCCAGAAAGGCATCAGATCCCATGGGACTGGAGTTACAAGTGATTGTGAGCTGCCATGCGGGTGCTGTGAACTGAACAAGGGTCCTCCGGCAGGGCAGTAAGTATTCTTAACTGCTGATCCATTTCTCCAGTCCCGTTGTTCTGCGTTATGATCCTCAAACTTAGTTCCTTTGTATTTCATTTTCCTGAATGTGCAGGTTCTAGAATTTCTATGCCCTGTAGTTTTTAGTGATTTTAATATTTTAACATCCACGTGTTTGAAATGTAATAATCTCTGAAGATCTCTGTCCATCTGCATTGTTTGTCACACAAAGGGCTCAGAATTGTCACTTCCTTTCCTTTCCTGCACTACATGTTACTGTTGGCATGGTGTATTTCAGGATTATTCTGTGACCCTTAACCAGCTAATGAAAGCAGAGACATACACAGGATAGTGGAGTGACATGCAAGGAAACGCAACTTTAATTGAGTCGACATCTCATTTGCTTACACACTGTTAGCATTTTTGATCATTTGTCTTTAAGTTATTACAGTCCTTAAGCCAACTTTCTTCTTTCTGAAGTCTACCCTTTAGATCTGCCATTACATATACAAATTTAGGCTGGGGCTTATTCTAGTCAGAACTTTTAAGTTAGCGTTTGGCTCTCTTCTGCGTCACTTGCCTAATTTTTTCCCAAAGGAGTTCACTTTAGCTCTGTTGTTCTTTGATAGGTCTCTTCTTTAATTACAGCTACTAGGATGTGTTCTTTTTCTTCTGTATCCTCAAGTTAATTGTGTGTGTGTGTGTGTGTGTGTGTGTGTGTGTGTGTGTGTGTGTGTGTGATATTGTGTTTATGTCTATGTGGAGTGACAGGGTTTCTCTGTGTAGCTTTGGCTGTTTTGGAACTTGCTCTGTAGACCAGGCTGGCATCAAACTCATAGAGATCCTCCTGCCTCTGCCTCCTGGGTGCTGGGATTTAAGGTGTGCACCACCACCACCAGGCTTGATCACTTTTCTTAATGAAGTTCGAGGGTTCTAGCTGCATTTGGGACCTTCTATTCCGATAAGCCAGTCTGAACATGTTTCAAGTCACACATGCTGTCATGTGCGGCCACCACACCTGCTGAGCTGTCTTAATACAGCTTCCAGGTTGTTTAACAAACTCCTTCAATCTTCAGGGCTTTTGCTTGTAGGGTTTCTTGGGTGGATGGGCTTTTATTTGGTTAAGGTTGGTCTGAGTTGGGGCTGGGAGATAAGGTGGGCTTTGGTTATCTTCTTTGTTTTTGCTTATTTAAATCCCACTGATATTATATGTGCTGGATGAAATGTTATGTACCAAGTTTGTTTTATGTTTATGACTAATTCAAGTTGCACCTTTGGGCATGACTACGAAGGTTCATTGAGGCAGAAAGACCTACTGATAAATGGGACAGCATCATCCCATGGGCTAAAATCTAGGACTGGATGCAAAAGAAAGCTCTCTCTGCTTCCTGACTGCAGATCCTGTGTGTCCAGCTGCCTCATGCTCCTGTTCACCGACTGCCCTCCCACGGCTGACTGCTTCGTCTCGCTGTGCGTCGCATCAGCTCTTCATCCCTAAGCTGCTTTTGTAAGATGTTTTACCGCAATGATGAGAATTGTAACTAACATAAAACTCCCAGTCTACTGTGTTACTTAATCCAGCAAGTCCACCATCATTTAAAAACTATTTCTGCAGTAAGTTTCCATTGAGCATACATTATTTTATAACATTGGACAGGAGGAAAAGAAAAGGCCCAGTATTTATCGAGTGACAAGATGTAATAGTCACAGCATGAGCGCTTCAAACAGCGCTTTTTAAGTTTGACTGTTTGAAAATTTATGTCTTCAGGAATGAGTTGTGGCCAGTAAATTTCAAAGAAAAAGGAAGGTCGGTAAATCAAGAACAACTTATAGACACAGAAGAGAGATGAGGCTTTCTTTCAGGGCCTTATAAACTAGTAAGCGAGAAAAGAGTATCAAAGACAACATTAAATTATTTCAACATTAATTTATTGCTTTCTAGTCAACCTTAGTTATACTTTATGCTGCCTAATAAGTAGGCAGGAGTAATGAGCCTTTGACTGACAGGAGGTGTTTTTCTGTCTAAAATGATGGGTTCTCGTCTCCATTTCTCTACACTATGTGCTTTTGAAGAGTTATTTTTATTCAGTTGTTATAAATTTAATCTTTCTCTAAGGAAATTTTCTGGATGAACTCATTAAGAACAGATTTTGCTCTTTAATAGACTGTTAGTTTCAGGTGACAAGAGGAATGCCATTTTAAAATGTCTTTAAACTCACCTTGTTATTGTGTAACTAACAAAACACTGGCGTACAGCAGGCGCAGAATGAATGCTGAATGGAAGAAAGAGTGGTTCTGTCTGTTAGAGAACTTGCAGTGTCAGCAGACGAAGTCTGTTAGGTGGATTCAGAAGAGACTCGCGTAATGAGGCTGGAGGAGCAGGAGTGGGCTGTGCTCCCTTCGCAGTGGGTCACTGGTTGTGGAGAATATTATGGGGAAGCGATGTGAGGGGCTCAAAGATCACAGGGCCACTGCATACTACTTTAGGTCCTTCTTGAGATTTTCATCTTGGACACATCCAGTAAGTCTATGTATGTGTAATGCGTGTGTCTGTTCTCCAAGTGAGGATATAAAAGGAGGGAAAAGAAATGATTTCTGCAGTGGAAGTAGACATGGGAAATGAATGGACATTATTACAAATTATCATTCTACAAGAGTATCAAGGAATTGTTGCCCTGGAAGGGAGCTGAGTTGGTTGGTCAGATAATCTGGCAGCTTCCAGATCAGTTGGAAAGATTCTTTCCATCCAAGGTCCTCTATGGTTGTCTGTCACCAAAGGACATGCTCCAAGAAGAGGCAGATCATTGACACGACAGTTACTGTGATGTTAATGGTAGTTTACGGGCCTGGTTACGCACACTGTATCCTAAACTTTCTGTAGTGTTGATCATGTTTTATTTGCTTTTTATATCCAACTTGAGGCACTCTGATGGATAGAAAATTAGTATTTAATAAGTATTTGCTAAAAAAATGTCAAAGGAGGCCTGTTCAAATGAGTAGCACAGCTAGACAGAGTCCTGGGAAACGACCTTGTTATATCTCAGAAAAACGAATGTCAGACTAAGCAACTGGGAAGTCAATATTGATTTATTTCATTTCATGCAAACTTTTCCATGTTTATTTCATACACAATGAAATATCCATGGATAACTTCTTAACACCTAGCAAAGCCTTCCAGAACAGTCCTAACTAAATGTTTCCTATGTGTGATATTCTGGAATTTTAAAAATTACTTTGAGGAAATACATTGTTTTTTTTTTCATTCCCAAGCCAATTGGTTATTTAATATCATATAAAGACACAATGTCAATGGGACTATCCAATGGTAGTTTTGAAGACAAAGGTTAGTTTTGACATTACTTGGATTTTCCTTGATTATAAAGGCTTGGAAAATAGTTGTCCAGTTATACATCCTTTGTACATGTTGATGTTCTTTGCACAAAGGTCATAGCAAAAGGAATAGACCGCCATGCCCTTCATTTTGGTAACAACTCTTTGCCATGGGATGCAGGGTTGGATGTCGGGTTGAGTGGCTTTCAAACAGAAGCTACTGCAAGCTAGTCTTTAGGCTTGTTGGCAACTACATGTGACTTTGGGGTATCAATGATGGCCCTTCCTTCTAGTCCAGACAGTTCCACATTTTTCTTAGTTTTTGAATTTTTCCTTCTTTGTGATACCACATGGACTTGGAAGCAGCCTTTACCAACTTTTACTTGCTGACGATCTTCACAAAATCCTAGAAACCGCTGTATTTTATTTTTTCTTAAGATAAATTCTGTATTTTGTATTTCAATTGTATATTTATTGGACAGTACTGACTTTTTTTCTTCTCACACTGTGGAGAGGCATTACTGACTGCTCATGGCAATCTGGTTTTATAAGAATTAGAGTTGCTCACATTTGACAGATGTCAAATAGTTTTAACCTTAAGATGAAACCTCTTAAACATTGTTATGTCTGACTGAATGCTAAGGGAATAAACTTTCTCTGAATTAACATGAGTTTCTCTACCCTGTTGTCAAATACCATATCCAGTATTATCCAAAGCCATGTCTTACTACAGCATAACTCCTGGTTCCTGGTGAGGGGACACGCCACTTTAACAGGATATTTAATATGCACTGTATATTGTTTTAATTTGTGAGTATACACAATGCCACAGTGCTACACACACACACACACACACACACACACACACACACACACACACACACACACACACATATATAAAAGATATCAGAAACTTGGAGTTTATATACATATAAACAGCCTTAAAAATTAGGCCTTCAAATGAAAAATGCCTTTTTGTTATACTTTATTAAATGCTTTTTCTCAATTTTTGATTTCACTTACTGGATTTTATTACACTAGCTGTATGATCCAATATCAAGGTCGATCTGGATTCTCCCATCTCACCTTCCCAAGTGCCAACCACACCAGGCTCCAAGTTCATGTTCATTCATGTTCAAGATAGACAGTGAAACCAGAATTCATTCTGATTTTATTTTCTTATCTCTGCCCGTGGCTTTCTCCTATCCCCTCACCCACAGTCAGAACTTTTAGAAAATAAAATTAGTTTAAAAAGTACCTTGACTTTGCTTTACAACCTTTTCTGGCTTTCCCATTCAGCTGAGACTGAAGTTCCTAGCTCCTGGAGCTCTTCCCTTCCGGTTCCTGCTGCTATATCCCCTTCCGGTTCCTGCTGGTCTCCCAGTGTCCCCTTCTCAGCACAGGGTGCCACACTGGAGTCCTTTCTGCTTTGTGCACACACCCGGTTTCCTGTGTTCCATCTTTTCTGTTGTTTCTTGTTCTTCCTTTGTGTTCTGAATCATTCTTCTACCATGGCTTCACTTGACTTCTTTCTTCTCTTCCTGAAGCCTAAGGCACAATGTCTTAGATTATCCCTGTCTACTCATTGTAAGTGAGTAGTCCTGTGCAGTATTATACCTACTTATGCCTTGTGTTTAGTATTTCCAAAATAGTCTTTGCTTCATTATTTGCTTATTTTTCACTTTCACACAGACTCTAAGCTCTATGAGGACAAGGCTTAATGTTACTGCTTTCAGTCACATAGCCTGTCCCAACATTGTTCTTGGCAGGATAAAGTATTCAGTAAATACATGTTCAGTAAATGAATTCTCTTGAAAGAGTTGTCTTATTTGTTTGGTAGGCTGCCTTGATAGTAATCTTGCTTTGAAGTAATTACTTTGTTTAGAAGAGCATGTGTATTGTGTTCGGCATTCAAAAAGAGTAAACGGTTGACTATGCATCTTTCCTTGGCTTGTAATGTGCTTAAAACTAATTGCAGCAGCGAAGCTTTCGGGACAGACAGCATAAGCATCAAGGGTACAACGCTTTTGCAGCATTGGAGGCCAGGTAGCAGTGCTGCCCAAATCTTCTTCTAATGATCTCCTTATAATTACCAATCCTTAAGAAAGGTTTCAGCTGTTTCCTGTGACTGAAATCTGCTTAACCATGCAGAATTCTTTTCTTCTCTTGTACGTGTGTGTGTGTGTGTGTGTGTGTGTGTGTGTGTGTGTGTGTGTTTATTTATTGGGTGGGGAGGTTGTAGAAAGGGAATCCCGAGAAGGGAGGGAGCACTCTTCAGGCAGGTGGGAAAGAGGGTAATGGAATAAACCTGACAGGAAAGCAGAGTAGGGGAGGTGACCAGCTGGAGTGGTCATGGGGAGGGAGGTGAACTAAAGAGAACAAAACGTAATTACACATATTTATGATGCAGAATGCTTTGGCTTGGCATTCTAAAGACTAAAATTGTTCTTTGCCCACTTGGAATTTGGGAACTATTAGTATACATTTGTACCTATGAATATCAGATTCTTGTAGAAATTCCAATTCAATATACACATGACTTCATAATAAAATTAAAATTTGAATCCATGGTTTTAGATTTTTACCTGGAACCTCAACATTTATGGACACCCATGCAATGGATTGGAGATACTTTATGCATCTGTTGCTTCCCCAGTAAACTAAATGTATTTTTTCTAGTCAAACTTAACGTGAGGTAGAGCTAATATTTTTATAGCATCTTCAAATACACACAATAAATACTTTTCTAAGACACATGATGTGTCCAAGCTGGGGTCTGGGGCCCAGGATGAAGCTCCATTGGTGAAGTATTTGCCTAGCATTCACAAAGCAAGTTGGATATGCAGTACCACATAAATCAGGCTTGGGAATACATATCTATATACATCACAGCACCTGCATCTATTTCTCAAGGAACATCACATGTGGTGGAGGGAATGGTGGTGAACAGATATGAGAAGCAGAATGTCAGGAGAACTGCTGTGAAGCAGCCTCTCAGAAATGGCTGCATGAAAAGGATTTAAACAATGGTATTATCACCAGAGATTCTAATGCAGATGGGTAAAAATCTCATGGGAGTCACACTCCTCGACGAGGAACTATAGGCAACTGGTGACTACTGAGACAGGAAGAGTTAACCTATCCCGGGGATGAGCTCCTAAATTGGTTATCCAATACAGATGGTCTGTCCTGCATCCATATACACACAAACAACAAAACAGATGAAGTAGGTTGTGTTTATATAAACACACATACAGACACACACACACACATACACACACACGCACACGCACACAGGCACATGCAGGCACACATGGGCACACAATGCACACATGAACACAAAGGCACACACACACACACATACACATACACACACACACTTGTAGTGATAACAGTAAGGGAAGAAGGGAAGAAGAGGCTGTCAATTTGAGACTGAGGGAGACATGGAAGGCATTGGAGGGCAGGGGCTGGGGGCTGTGCTGAAGGGAGGGGTAAAGTGATGGTCATTGTATTTTAAAATGTATACATAAAAAACAAGTGGACGCCAGAGGGTCAGAAGTCAAGATCATCCTCTGGTACATATCAAGTTCAAGAAGAGCTTGGGCCATGTGAGACTTTCCCTGTTGCACAATACACCTAATGTGATAAACTTGAGTAGTGTCTACCATGTGAATTATTGGTGGACAATGGCTGTTTCTCTGGACACTACATATCCCATCAGCCTCTCTCTTGGACTCAAATAGTCGCTGAGACCAGTCAAACCTGTGCATGATCTCCAGTAATATCTATATGTTCATGGTATGAGGTGTCCTCAGTGTTCTCTTCCTCAGCATTCCTTCTGACTAGATGACATTGGTGTATTTGAAAAGTAGGTCCAAAGAATGGAATTGGTCTCCCTGAATCACAGCCTGTATGTGTCTTACCCCCAAAAGCCAAACACATGAACTTAACATGAATCAGAAACAAACTCACATTTTTTATGATACTGAGATTCTGTGCCAAAATAGTTATCATATCCACCAGCTAAAAAGAATATGGCATCATTATGTGTATTATATCATATGTATTATGTTATTATAGTACTTATTTTTCAGTCATTTTACATATGAGAAATGTGAAAAACAAAAAAGATTTTGAAGAGTTGAGCAAACTTACTCAGATTACAGAATAGAGTAGCTGATAACTAAACTAAATCTAAGGTTTTACTTTTCATACATGAGTTAAAGTATAGACCTCAAACTAATCCCACTGCATGCTTTTAAATAAAGTTTTATTGGGTTACTGGCACTCTCATTACTCTGTGTACTGTCTTAAATTGCTCAGTTGCTACTGTAGTACAGATAAATAAATGGAGCAGAATCCATACAACTAGCAAAGCTTAAAATACCTGGTATCTAGCTGACCTGTGTATTATAGAATGTTCCACTGAATTCCCAAGGTAACTCTCATACTGGATACAACGAAAAGGCAACTTTTAATTTTATATTAGTATATCATCCCACACTAATTGGAATTTAGGAAAGCATTAACTTCATGTTTCTACTTTTTATATTTTTCTGTTCTATAATATGCTTCATGAATCACCTCCTTCTCTGCCTTTTGGAAGTTGACAATCCAGCTTTTCCTTTCGCTCCTGACATCACCTCCCAGAGGAGTTCAGGAGGCAAGCTGTAGGGTGAAGTGGTGAAAAACCACTCATGTGTTTTCTCACTTCCTTATCCTTATACCAGTGACAAGAAGAAGAATACGTGGGTGAGTTTGTAGTTTGTTCCTGTAGATTCTATCCCACAGTGTCCAGTCCATACCCAGGAGAAGAAGAGATAAGGCCCAGTGTTTCTCTGAAGTTCAGAACAGGTTTTCTTTTTGTTGCTGTTGTTAATTTGATTATTTGTTTTTAATCCTTTCTGCCTATAGCATTCCTATCTTTAGCAAGGGCCTGGAGTGCACTTGTCCCTGCTGAGAGGGAAGCCAAGACCAAAGGATCAGCGTGGACCCTGCTGGGAGACCTTACTTATCCCACGCGGTCTTTTGTTTCCAACTCATTCTTAGCACTTTTTATACATTGCCCCAAAGATGTGTGAACCATGTGTGAACCGTAACTACACTGCTGGCACAGCCCAGGTCCCAGCTTTCCCATGTATGCTTTGTAGGTCTGCATTGTGTTATCAGTTCTTTTCCACTTTTGTATAAGAAGGTACTGATGGACATTAATATGTAAACATCTCTAAATCCACCAGAATCTGTTCTTAAAATTGTATAGAGTCATTAATACTTAAGCTTCAATAATCAAAGCTAATTCTATCAGCATAGGTAATCTGATAAACAATATTGCTATAACAATGTAAGACAACTCTTGAATCTACAAGAGAAGGGAAAAAAATCAAGAGCTTCATAGCAGGAAATTTTATTCCTAATGCAGTTAGCTTTGCATTGCTGCAACAAAATAACACAACCACTTCAGTGAAATGACAAGGCTTACCTTGCTCAGCGTGACCCTGGCATCATGATGTCGTGAATACCAATGGCAGCAGTATGTCTCAGGGCTCATGGCCACACGGAGAACTGACACAGAAACAAAGGATGAATGGAGCCAGGCTAACACCTCATGTGAACTCAAGGTGGCTATATGAGAACTACCTAGTAACTGAGTGCACATTGGCCAGTGATCTAACAACTGGAATCATTTCTGGAAGGTTCTCTAGCCCCCAACGGCACCATCCTTCCTGGCAGGACTTCTAGCCCAGCAGAATTCTGGAGGAAGCAATCCACATTCACATCACAGCATTTCTTCATGGTAAGTTGCAGTTATCATTTACTTTATCAAGCATTGTGGAGGTAGATCAGTGGGTAAGGACTTGGTCCCTAACATAAATGTAAAATAAGGGAATGGCTACACATGCCTGTATCAACAGTACTAGAGAGCAGGGAGAGGAAGAACCCAGGAACCTCCCAAAACAGCAGTTGTTGGGTTCAGTGAGAGTTTGTCAGGGTAAAATTGGGTGGAAGTAATAAAGCAGGACACTTAACACCCTCCGATGGCCTCAGCACATGCAGAACCACACACACATAGGTAGAAATACCACATCACACCACCACACTACTCCACACCTCTATGCACACACATTATCTCTGTCTCACACACAGTCACATACACATAGGAAACTAGCCTTATTATATAACACAAAGGAAACATCCTTTTTGAATTTATATGAAGAAATGTCAAATATCAGACAAAAATACCAAGTTATTCTTTTTTAATAGACTACTAAGTAAATACGGGGCAGAATTAAATGGCAATACTGTTGCTTTTCACTTCTGAGAATAAATCCCAAAGATGCTCACATATCCATGTGTCAAGCAGCAGTATTTACAGTAGCTAAGCTATGTGATCAGCCTAGGAGCACTGGTGGATATGCAGAGGAAATGTGGAGACATGTATAACGGAGTGTGACTCATCATAAAGAAGAAAGCAGCTGTGTTATTGCTATGGAAGTGGAGGCAACTGGAGACCATCATGATGAATGAAATAAGCCAGTCTTCCATGATGTCCCAGTCAAATCTCTTAGGATTCATTTCACATGCTGAAGCTAATCAGGAAACTAGGACAGAACATGAAGGACAGACTATTGGGATAAACAAGATGAAAAGCAGCAGAGGGAGGATACAAATGGGCAACAGAGGGGATGAATGCTACTCAACATAGTGTGTGTGTGCACAGAAATGTCATAACAAAACCCGTACATTGTATAATTAATGTACAATTGTTAACAAAGAGATAGTACTGTTAGAATTTGTTTTTATATTAATTCTTTATTATTGAGATTTCATACACACATGTAATTTAAAATGATCATATCCACCACACTTTTCTCCCACCCAACTCCTTCATTTATCACCCACAAACACATCCCACTCCAAAGTTTGTGTCTTCTTTTGTTACAGCTTGACCTATGTTTTGGTTGACAAAACCAAAGGATGTCTGTCAAATGACTGCTGCAGTGTTTCATAAATCCAGGGGGACCTCAGTTCTTAGTAATTAGCCCTTCTAACTTTTCCTAAGTTCCAGCTACCATAGCCCTGCATCAGCTTGAAGCTGTTGTGGATTCTCTGTGTTTCTAGGAAAGTAATAATGGAGTGAGAAGGAAGCTTTCCTGTTCTTCTGTGAGGAACAGGAAATACCCACCCCAGCTTTCTTGACAAACCAGTGTAGATTCCAGAAAAGACTTCTCATACTTAGTGTTATTTATAAGTGGTGCAATGTTATTCATTAAGTGGCACTGTTTACCATGTGAGAAAAGCCATGAGGTACAACAAAACCCACTCTAAGAGTTTATTAAGGAAAAGGAACAGAAGGGGTGTGCACAGGCCTATGGAATGACCCTGTAGGAAGAGCGGGAAGGAATAGGTGGGACCCGCTTTTATAGGTTCCCCTGCACATGTGCACATGGGCTTACATAGATACGCCACGCATGTGCATAGATTGTGCCGTCACGCTGCTCATGGATTACATAGGACGTAAGGCCCTAGGATGACTAAGCATCTTTCCTGGCTACTGGACAGCGCATGTGTGGTCATGTAGTGGGGGAGTGGCTTGGAATTCTAACACTTAGAATCAGCTATCTATTATGTGTTCTATACTTCAGGTACATTGTGTGTTAAAGTTATTTTACTAGCTGACCTGAGGATATATCACCATGGAAATAATTGTGAGTCGGACAAAATGCATTCTATTGCCACCTACAAAATATATTTTAAAATTAAAAACATTTGCATCTTAAAGATACCTCTTCATTTTGGTTCTATCATACAAACTGTGTTTTTCAGAATGGTTAAGACTAATGGTCACCCTCAGATGCCATCTAAGAGTATCTATTATGCCAAATGTCATAACACAAATTCCCTTATTTATTTTCATCCATGAATTCAAATCTATGGCATAGTTACGGCACAAGTGAGGAAGTTAGTTTTTTATTTTAATACGCACGGCATTTAGCACCAAACTGGTAAGGCAAACCTCCGAGGTGTGAAGTTAGTTGCCTCTGATTCCTTTTTCTGCTTCTGTTTTCACTTTCCCATCAAACATAGAAATACTGAAGTCACGGTGTTTTTGGATGTTTTTTGGTCGTATGCTCTTTACTCTCCAAGAGCTCCTACTTTGTGTACACTAGGATATTTGATACCACAGCAAATGACTTCTCTGTGTACTCTTTGTATTTTGGCCTTTTTCTCCTTTCTCTATGGTCAGAATAATTTTGTCATATTATCTTCAAGTAAGCTAACTTCTGTTTCTTTATTGTCTAATCCACCATATCCATCTAGGAAATTTTCCTTATGGGACGTTGTATTTCATGTCCCAGAAGCTTCATTTGTTTCTGTTTTATAGTCTGTTTCTCTCATAATTGTATCTGCTTTCCAGTTAATTCTTGGCTATTGGGGATTTGGGTTTATTTTTCCCTTTAAAGAGTATTGAAAAGATTTTGAAAGAGTAAAATAGTTATAAGTGAGAGGGTGAACTTAACAAATTTGTATGATAAAATATTACTCAGATATTGATGAGAGATAAAAAGGAGAATGAGCGTAAAGTGTTATTGAGAGATGAGGTGAAGAGAGGATCGAGAGGATCTGGAAGACAGACTGACGTCTCCTGCTCTTGTGACTTGTTTCCCAACCTGTCTGAACTCACTGCTACCAGCTCTACTCCAAACATTCTGAGCTCTGTGCTTGGGCAGAATTTATCTCAACCTGGAATCTTACTCATTCCTCCAGGCTAAGTGAATCCAGATTCCCTCTCTTCCTTTAAGTCTCCTCTATCCTTATTCAATTTGAAATAGGACCAAACATTTAGCAATCCCTTAGTGTGTAATATTTATTTTAAGAAATGATCTGGGATATTATTTTTTGCAGTATGAGCTTTTCTTGAGATATGGAAAACTATCAACTAACTCATCCTCGGTAGGGCACCAACGACTTACCAAAGTAATAGTTCCATCTGCGTCGAGCTTGGTGAGTCAATGAGTTTATTGGTTACAGAACATAGGTAAGGAGTTCTTATAAGAGCATAGATGAATGCATCTTGCCATGCCACTGGGGCATCTCACCAAAGCACATGGATAGGGTACTGCTTTTACCTCCTGTACACTCTGTCATTTCCACAAACCATATGCAGCTGAGACAGAATGACATAGCTGGCAGGAATATGTAGTAGGGATTGATCGGAATGTCATGTGGTGTTGATCAGACCATTCTGAGGGCATGCCAACAGGCTTCAACCTGTGAGGGTCTCTTGGGTCACTGTAGCTGCACCAACAGACTCATTCTAAGGACAGCATCCAACATATAATTATTTCTTGTTATTCTCATAATTCGACTTTTTCTCTCCTCTTCTTTCCTTAGGAATTGGAGGAGTAATTTCTGTAAAGTAAGCAGAGAATATATAGTTTTGAGGCTTCTGCTTCTGTCCTTGTTTTTTTCAAGGATTTGGAAACCAGCCTAGCTTTAAGTGTTATCTGTTGAGAGAGTCGCAGAAGTTTGGGAGTGGTTGTATGCTGAGGATGAACTACTCACAACGTGTCTTCATCGTGACTCAGAGACTGAGAACATGGACTCTGAGTTAGTGCTAAAGCCTAGATTTCCTGCTCACCAAGCTGTTTTGCCATGGGGAAGATGTTTAACGCTCTGGGTTCGTGATACCATTTTCATATGCCTTGGTTATGCAGCCCCATGAAACTGGAAAAGTTATATTTAGTCAGTTTTATGATGCACTCAACAGAAACTCAACAAGCTCCAGCTTCCTTGTTCCTTCCTTTCCCACTATTTTACCTTTGGCATGCTTGCCAACCAATTATTTTACTTTCACTTATTACTTTTTTGACCACTGTATTAGAAATTGGGGAAGCAGAGACAGTATCAGTTAAAATGGGGTTTAGAAAAATACATGGTGGCTAAGTATTGTACATTTTTTTTTTCTGGGTAAAGAGCCTGAGGTCTCTCAACTTTAAGTTACCCATTGGTCCTTCAAGACTCAACCATGACATTTTCTTCTCCTTCACTATGACACCCAACTGGGCCAGTCTGGGTGAGGTAACCTTCTCCCTTGTTATCACTTCTTCCTGCTCTGTTCCTTTCTTAGCTCTTATTACACTTATAATTTTCTAAGTGATGTTCCTTCATTACAGTATATTCCTCTGAGGGAAAAAAGAACATCTTATTCATGATCATTTTGCTCAGTGCTTTTTTAATATCTTAAAATTATCTTTTGACTCAAAGAACAAAAGTTAATAATAACTAAAAAATCAGGATTGTTTAGGTCTATGTGGGAGAAAATCTAGGGTTACCTTAGGTAGAAGGAAGTAAGACACTTTAATTTTAACTGTAGGGGTAATTAGTGTGTGTGTGTGTGTGTGTGTGTGTGTGTGTGTGTGTGTGTGTGTGTATGCATGAAAATAAAAGCATACTGATTTATTATTGATCCTGGGGACTGTATTGATTCTTTCTTGTGCCCTAGGCTAGTTAGTAATATTGATGTATAATGGATTTAGCATGACAAAATAGACACTGTAGTCCTTGGAGAATAGAAGCTACAAAGCACACTTTGAAAGTTCCTGTGGACAGAGGAAAGCAAAAGTTTCATGTAGCTCTGGGAGAGGGAAAGTCAGTCCTTTGCTGTACCGCTGATGCTGGCAGCAGTGATTCCCAGTCGTTGTAGACTTGCTTTCCCCAGGGCGGTGCAGAGGGGCAGCTTTCTTTCCTCTTCCCACAGAAATGGCCCTGCTTCAGAAATGACCAGAGGGAGGAACTCAGTCAGGGTATGGGGAGGAGATATCAACAGTCTATCGGGACTTCAAGTGTGGAATGGAAAAAGACAGAGTTTAAGTCCAGTCACCAAGCTCTTAGCTTCTTGGTTTTCTGCAGGATCTTCTACAGGGAGAGCTGGACGTGCTGGAGGATTGTCTTAGATAATCCACCCACTCTGATCCAGGTTATGCTGTGGGCACTCCTGTAGACTGCGTACTTAGCCAGACAGAAAGGCACCCTCTCCACCACCCTCAAGCCAGCTTTGAGTTCACCCACACTTTATAATAAATGGAACATTTACATACAGACTTCACTTTTCTCTGCTGTCTTAATGATCTTCCCCTGTGCCTCTGATAGATTAAACATAATAGAAACCAATTTTAACTCTAATTCAATGTTCTCTGTAGGAGAGGATGGCTGAAGTTTAATTACAATTCTTTTGTGCCAAATGTGTGTGTGTGTGTGCACACTCCAGCATGTGATACAATTCCTCCAAAATTCCCATCTCAGAATCAGCCCATGAATACAGTGGTCACATGCAGTAAATTTCATGGGGTGTGATGCTTTGGGACTGAAATCTAAGCAGAGGACCCTGGCAGCCACAGAAACAAGTTTCTGAAAATCTAATAAACTCAGAGCTTTTGTACATTTCAAATTTTTTTTTTGGTTTGTTTTGTTTCCTCCATTATGTAAATGTACTGAAGAGGGACTAATAAAAATGTGGGTTATGTCATGTATCTTCCTCTGTGAAGGCCATTTCTTTGCCCCTCCTCCCTCAGCTAGGTATAAAATTCACAGTTCTTCTGAGACATCAAATTCAGAATACATTCTAGAACATGGTAAATTTAAACCATGTCCACTGTGGCTTTAAAATACCTTTCCTCGGTATAATTATCCTTTAGAGCATGCATGAAACTGTGTATTGCAGACTTTCCACGTCTCCTAAATCACAGATCTGAATACGTACTGAAGAGTATAGTGTATTTCCTAGCTTCTATTTCAGATCTGGTACTTGGTAGATCTCTCTGTGTGTTTCATATCTATGCAAGTGAGATGGGATTGGTAGCACTTTGTTTTCTCAGAATCAGAGGAGTCTGGGAGATGCAGTTGAATGCATATGGTCATCAGTGTTGCTGGGCAGCTCCTAGATGCATGACAAACACGAAAATACGTCTAAGACCGCATTACAAAATGCAAAACACAAACAGGTGGAGATTCTTTCATGAACACTTGGAACTGAAGGGGCGTTTGTAAGGGGATGCTTGAGTTACCATGGAGGATCGACAGTGCCTGAGAGTAGAGTGGGCTTTGGTAACCCAAAAGATTTCATTTTGCTGAGTGATAGGATGGGAATGTCCCAACAATACTGTATTTGTCAGGAAAATGAAGGGCTGGAGGATCTTCACTTACAGATGCCCTCAAGTTCCATCTCTGTCATTATTCGCTCCTATTTTTAAACATCAAAGGAATACCTAGTCCTCCTTTATTGGGATGCAATCCTCCTCATTGGCAGTCTCCGATGCTTAAAGGTCCAGTGATGCCTAGCCCAGTGTAGGCAGCAGTTTTGCCTCACTAGGGATTTAAGTTGTTATGATAAAGATGGGAAAAGTAGCAAAAATGTTGGTGTGGATGATTCTATGACCGAAATATTGTGGAGAACAGCCAAGTAGTGTTTGTAAGTGAAATCTTGATGTTGCTTTGGTCCAATAAAGCCTAATAGTCACCCAAAGATTGAGTTTTCTCCACATGGTTTGGCTTGGTGAGGTTTTATGCCTTTATTACTATCATAAACTAAAATGATGAAAAACAAATCTTAATTTTAATGATAGTACTATGATGTATTAGTATAAACCCTTACATTTTATGGCAAGTAACATATATTCCTTTATATCTGTATATGCATATGCATTCATTTATAATATTAGATACAAAGTGGGATGAGAATGAGATTTAGATAAGCACATTGTATTGTAGTATATATATAAAATTTCCCTTTAATTTTATAAGGCACTATAATTATTTAAAGTAAACATGGTTAATTAAATTTATTTTTCAATTGCTATATATGAAAATGAGACACTACAGTCACACAAAACGGTTGACTGTGCTAGTACTATTATGACAAGTGTGGTTAGAGGCACCTAGATGCATTCTTACGGGTTTCGTTTTTTCAGAATATTCCCCTTTAGTTCACAATTCAAATCTTGCATTTATAGTTAATGAAGTAATAAATGCCATGGAAATTGTTCCACCATTTCCTTACCTCCAAGCGGAGCAAAATTGCTTAAATAATAATTTCTAGTAAGGATATTACATGTATGTGTGTGGGGTGTGTGTGCTTGCATTTGTGTGATAGGTGCACATGTGTGGATATGTGCGCGTGTGTGGGTGGGTGCACGTGTGTGGGTGGGTGCACGTGTGTGGGTGGGTGCATGTGTGTGGGTAGGTGCATGCTACGTCCCGTGTGTGAGACAACTTGTGAAGTTCCCTCTTTGCATTACACGGGCTGCAGGGCTTGGGCTCAGGTCCGCTGGTTGGTGACATGCTCCTTACTTAACCTCCAAACTATCTCACTGGCTGAAGAAATGTCTTAGATGACTTGTATGTAGCTTACTGTTTTCCTAATGTGTCTCTTTGTTTCCTTTCCACATGAATGGATGAATGAACTAGGAGATCATGCAAGGCTTTGCAGCTAACCTGGATCCCCAAACACTTCACCCTTGACTTGTCATTTCTGTTAACACAGACTTACTTCTTTGAGTACTCATGATTTAAGATATCAGAAAAATGCACTGAAACACAAATATTCCTGGGAGGAATAACACATAACCCGCTGGGATTTTTATTTATAATTATTAGTAATTACTTGGCTCCAAGGTGAGATAAGACATAAAACACAACACAGATTATTGGAGGGAGAATGTGAAAACAATAGACTGTAGAAAGGGTACTATAGATACTAAATGCAGAATTTTATAACCAGATTTATGTAGGACCAGGTATCTTGTTTCAAAGTTTCAGATCTTCTAAATATGTGAAAATTTACACTATGAAGGATGACACAATGATTGTGCATGTGCTCACACCTTAACATTCTAACTATAAAACTTTTGGTATTGTAGTGAATTGTGAAACTTTTTCTTATTATATTAATTTCCTGGGGACTTGTTTCTTTTGGAAACTGCAGTCTTTCACTCTTTTCATTGTAAAATATCCTTTCCCATTTTTTAAACCTTTAATACATTGCTCAAATTCACCCTTTGCTGTGAAACTTGCCTTGATTTCCACTCCATTTGCTTTTATAAACACCAGCTTTCAAGCTCTGCACTTTCTAACTTGACCTTCCATTGTATTTATCTTATTTTTCTTGGTTTATAGGGTGCTCTTTATAGAAAGGACTGTCCTGTTAGTAGTCTAGTTTTGTTACATATTATTGTTAAAGTACTATATGTTTACTACATGAAAAAAGTGAGCAAGATGAGAACCATAAACACTTCCTATGATCTTCTGGAAATGAAGCTCAAGGAATTGAAAATGGTTGCAAAGGAAGCTTTTTCTAGGATTGACTGGGTGGTGAGTCCAAGGAGGTAGGCAGGAATTTTCAGGTTTTCTTCTTTCCCTCTCCTGACAGTACTTGGCCTCAGATTCAGGCACATCAGTAGATGTGTGGCAGACCAGAAAGGCTGAACAAAGGGGAGCTGCAGGTACTGGGAAGTGCCCAAGATCACCTAGTGAGAGGCAGCTCATGAATTTGCTCAACTGCTCCTGAGCTTTCTTCTGGACTGTATATATGTGAAACTAAATTTAGTGAGCGTGGTAAAGATGCTGAGAACTGAACTGATTTAATGGGCCGAGCAGAATCTCTGGTCCCAGACAGACTGGGAATAATTAACACTATTACAATGGGCTTTAAAATGGAATTGACACTGAAGTCACCCACATTTGAATGACTCGAACATAATCTAGATAGCTACATACCAAAGTAAAAAATATTTTCCAATATTCAGTCAATAGAATTAATATATTTTATTATCAAAATGGCTGAAAGATTTTTAAGCATGAGAGATATGATACAATATCAATACCAGGAAGAAAAATAAGAATAACATTACCCTCAATACATGAAAGATTTTTGAGGGACAATTTCAACTTTATGCATACAGATTTGACCACTTAGATGAAATGGCACAATTCTTGAAAATGAAAAACTACTGACATCACCCAAGGTGAAAGAGATGAAACAAAATATTCTGAAAGTATCTAAAACAATTGGATTAATGGCTTTGAAGTCTTCCAAAGTAGGGGTCAGGTGGCAGACCTGTCACTGTACCATAGTGGCGCTTCCCACAGTCTGCACCTGTTGAAATCCACAGAAAAGAATACAGTGTCTCAGATGCCCATCAGTAATTTATGTCTTTCTTAATGCTCTGAAGGACAGGTGAACATCTTTTTGCCACATCAAGAACCCTGATGCCCTATTTTTTATTGTCCTATGATTTAGAATGTAAATTTCTTAATGGTAATATTTTAGGGAGTGGGGATTTGTTTTAGAATTAATGGTTTTAAAACATCAGCAAAATTCCAGTATGCTTTAACTAAATGTGGTTTCTTTGAAAGTATTTAAACTTGGCTCCTGATACATCTCTGATGACTACTCAAAGCCACATTTAATCTACACAAATCTATTTATTCACGTATTAAACAGGTTTTACAAAGTCGGCTCAACCTAATTTTAATGGAAGCACGTGGGGAAAAAATGAATACAATGAATCTCAAGCTTTCAAATAAGACAATCTGATTTTTGTAACCAAGCCACCAAAGCCTGGCTAAAAATAATCATTGTTTCCCGCTGTTTTGGATTCAAAATCAGTTGGCAGCACAGTGAAGTCCTAAGCTATGGGACTTTCAGACAACAGACTGGGGTGGAGGAGCATCTGCCTACACAGCGCTCTTATCTTTCTACCTCTGCTTGTCAACCAGTTAATTATTTATTAAGTTCAATTTCTTTCTATAATTCTGTATTAAAACTAGTACATTAATCAATTATATGACCTTTCCCATTCTTTTTATATAGATGCAGGCTTGGTTGGCACGAGGATTATCTTCTGACTTACTAAAATAAACATTTGACAACATGTTTTGCTGTACCCTGCTAAATATTAGTGACTTCACAGACTACGGTATCTACTTCTTTGGTGCCCACAGCAAAAGCATTTAGTCAGTGTTTTTTTGCAAAGTTCTTTAGCAGCCTACTTCTAGCTATGACAGAGTTATTGAACAGCGAAGCAACCAGAAAAGACCTACAAGCAAGACAGAAGTACATTCCCTTCAGGAAGGAAGGGGAAGCGGGGCGGAAGGGGCATCTCTCTGTAGATGGGTCACGTCACATAGGAGTTAAAGGTTCTCCTTTCTTCTTCCTTTTTTCCCTGGCACAGCATCGTTGTCTGCATCATTCTTGGAGGTGACTCACTAGCCCCATTCTCATACACTGCAAACCAGGAAGAGGAAGAACAAAGGGATGGTGACTATATGACTTATTGTTTGTGTGTGTGCGCGCGCGCACACACACACACACACACACACACGGACATTAGGAGATAACTTTCAAGAGGCAGTTCTCCTTTTCCACTTTCTGAGGCAGCATCTCTCTGTTGTTCCTGTTGCTACACTTCATACTCCAGCCTACCTAGGCAGGGAGATTCTTCTTTCTCAACTTCCATTTGAGATTACAGATGCAGTAACCACCTCTGGCTTTTTTCCTGGACATTCGGGGATTGAACTCAGATTATCATATTTGCATGTGCTAGCACCTTTACCATCTCCTTTGACCAGCTATTCCACTTAAAAAAGACAACTGCCAGAGGTGGAAAAGACTCCTCATAGTCCCTTAGTCAATAAATGACATGGTGACACCTGCCTCTAGAGGATATGGGATGATATTCTCTACTTAGGTACTTACTCCTCAGGGTAAATCTGAAAGTTGTACCACTAAGAAGAAATGAATTTATGTGAGGAGACAGAAGTCGGCCACAGTATCCTCTGATGTTTTGGTTTTACCCTATCTGACCACGGTGTGAAAAAGTAGATCTCAGAAAGGATTCTTACAGGTATGTAGAAAGAATACCAGGCATGAAGATTCTCTAGAGTAGTTTGTGCTATGCAAGTGCAGCAAGAACATTGCAGAGTGGGAGATCCATGAACTGCTCTAGACTGAATGATGAGCAATTTAAAAGCAAAGAATATGGGGTGGACATGGATGGCTCCAAGACCTCACAACAACTAAAAATGATAGATGCCTGAAATCTAACCGGAAATGATATCAACAAATGCTGGTGTACTTGAACACTAAGCTTCTCTTGAGCAGGCTGTATCCTTTGAAGGTGTTGTAACCCAAGAGTTGGCCATTCATTTACCTTCTTCCTTTTCTCTATTTTGTTTGATTGCTCAGCATGCTGCTCATTAGCTCATCCCCACACTGAGCATCCACTAGCTATGGGGTGTTACAATGCTAGCTTTTGGTCTGCATCCTGATTAGCTTCTTTTGCCAAGATATTCACTATATTTTCCATTTTAAAACTTCCCTCTGCATCCTATAAGAAGTATTTGTGACTCTATGGCTTTTGAGCTTTGCTGAGGGATGACTTTCTCTACCCTGTGAATATATGTTGTTCCCATTGGTTAATAAATAAGCTGCTTTGGCCTATGGCAAGGCAGCTGAGAGCAGGTGGGAAATCCAAGGAGAGAGACGGGAAAGAGAATGGCAGCAGAGTCTAGGCAGATGCCAGCCTGCTGCCCAAGGAGAAACATGTAATGGGATGAAGGTAAAGCCACAGAACATGTGGTGATACATAGATTAATAGGAATGGGTTAATTTAAGATGAAAGAGTTAGCTAGCAAGAAGCCTGCCATAGGCCATACAATTGGTAATTAATATAAGCCTCTGAGTAATTAGTTTATAAGCGACTGTGGGACCCATGGATGGGAGAGCTCCCCCTACCACAGGGCTAGGCGGGACACAGAAAAACTTTAGACTACAGAGCTTCTAGTCAGGTATGGGATGAACTTTCCTTGTTTTGGAACATGGTATATACTTTTTCTTTTGGGGAATCAGGCTTGCTCCTGACTTCTTGCTGGTAAACTTTGGTGGGTGGTAGTGTTTCGTGTATGTAATATGTGCACAGTCATAGGACTTACTGAGCTCCAACAAGTCATGATCTAGAGCAGAAAGATGCTGGTTTTATAAATGGTGCCTAGACTATAATACATCTTAATGAGTGTTAGATGACTATAAAATGGTGACTGTGCCTGTGCATGTGAGATGCCTATTACTCTATTTTCCTGATTTTAATAATAGCTAATGAGCAATTATTAGTATAAAGCTTCATTCTGCTCATAAACACTTGATTGTTTTAACTTGTTTATCTCTCAAAACAATCACGTGAGTGAGTTGTTTTATCACATCCTTTGTTTCCTTACAGAAGTGACAAAGGAGGATTCAGTCCAAGTGGTCTACCTTCAGAATCCACACACTTGACCATGACATCCACCCATAGAACTCTGCAAAAAAGCCTGTATCCTTTAAGAAAGAGAGAAAACACTGTGATAATAGGCACTTTCCTACATCAGACAAATACTTTAATATATCCTATTGTGAGGCATTTGTTAAGTACCTGGTCTCCTAGAGAGACAAATAAATGCATATCTTTGCAATGAGAGACACAGGAAAAACTGACCACTGTAGGCAATCTTTAATCTTTTCAGAAAATACTTTCTAATTTAGTAATTGATTTTGTAATTTGCATAAGATAGATTTGCAAAACAAATTGGGTTAATTTTCAGGTATGAAAACTCTCTGGGAATTAATTGGTAGCTTTTCCTTGATGTAGAGAACATCTTGAGCACAGAGACTAACATTTCAAATAACATCCCTGGTTTTACAATCATGGGGCTTTATTTTATAAAGCCAATAAGATGTAATTACATCTGTGGTGTTATTAAAAAAGCAAAATTAATTTATGTTGCAGAGGGCTATGGAGAATTTCACACTTGTGTGTATCGATGCACAGAACTTCGAACAGTCATAAGATACCATTCTGAAGGCTGGATACACCAAAACTCTCAGTATAATAATGAGAAATAGTTTCATCTTGTATTTAAAGAGGAAAAACAAGAAAGCACTGCACTTTTAAATTTACTATCCAGTATGTTTAGCTTGTTCCCATGTTTTGTATAGACCTTTTTGTAATGTAGTCTAATCATCCATTAGTGTCCTGCAGGTGTGTTGTATGGTCTCACAAACTAAGTAGTTTAAACATAGGTTTTTATCATGAGATCAGAAGTTAAAAATCGGTCCCAAGAGAGTCAGATTAGGTGTTAGCGGGACTGCCTCCTCCTGGAAGTTCTAGCAGAGAATTAGTTTCTGCTTTTTCCAGTTCTGGCAGCTAATGACATTATTCTTATGACTACGTCCAACACATTGCCTCTTCTCTGTTGGTCCTTTGCTTCTTCCTTTAAGAGATTGTAATCATATTGATCATGTAAAGACAATCCACAGTAATCTCCTCATCTCAAGGCCCTCAGTGGGAATTGAGAACCTAGCCTGTCGCGGAGGGGAATATATCCATAGGTTCTGGGGCTGCAATGTGGAATGCTTGCCAGACCACTGTCCTGCTCGTTAGCAACCACAATCCATTTTACATTTTATTTCATCCTATTCCGATTTTTAATTCTTTCTGTTTATGAATTGGATACCTTCATTACAAGTAACTGAAAAATGATTTCTGAACTGCAAAAAATTGTTGAATCAGTCCATCCGTTTGTGCTTAATTATTATGGTCCAGTAAGTTTATCATGGTTACTGCCTTGCTTTGTCATAACCATTGTCTATAGTTTGGAGTTGGATTTATTGACCCCTTAACATTTTTAAGCAGTATAAAGCACTTCTCTATATGTGTTTGGCATCTATCTTTCTTCTTCTACAGGTCTCATGTTTATTCATTCCTCCAATTTTAACAGGATTCCTTAGCTAAAAGATTTTGAATACATATAAGAACGTAATATTGTTAAAAGCCACCAAAAAGAAAGGATAATAGAATTTCAGAGCTGAATAAAAGTTAAAATTAAAAATCCCTCAGAAAGAGTTTACCCAAAGGTCAGGATGCCGAGATGAGAGCAAGCCTAGTTTTCTGCTCAAGAGGAATGGATGGCAGAGGCTCTACACGCTGTCCAAATGAGAAATGAGCTCCAGGCCCACACTGCCTGTGTGTCCATCAGTGAAAACTTAAGGCCATTTGGTTTTATTGGCCACAAAACTAAACAGGAAAAGAACAAGTAGTTTTCCTTCCCTACAATGGAACATGCTGTGACAATGAGTAATACTTTACAAAGGAGCACTGGGGATACAGACTTGGAGCTGAATAACTTTTGTTATTATTTTAACCTTCTCAGAAAGTACTTTGTTCTTTGTTTTTTTTTTTTTTTTTTTAAATAAGAGAGTTGGCTGTTTTTCCATAATTTTCAGGTACTGAAAGTGTTTTGATTTGTTTTGGTTGGCAGGGTAGCGCTGTGAATTCTAAGAGGTCTTTCTAGGAAGAATGAAAAGATGTGCCTGGAATTACCGAGTAAAAGGATTCTGAGTAACTAACTCAGTGTAGTTTAGGAGTGCTACTTCCCATGTACTAGTCTGAGAGATGAATAATTAGGATACAGATGGGGAAAGCTGAGATGAGGCCATGAAAAATTAAATAATATAGAGACTTTTGTCCTATGCTCTTGATGCTCAGTCACCTGGCAAAATGCACCTTGAAGAAGGAGCTACAATTTTGACTCAGTTGTTAATTTCCTAGTGCCCTTCTCTGTTATGTTCTATCACTTTAAAAACAAGCAGTTATCGCAAAGATACTTCTGGATACTCAGTAAAAAGATACCATGTATCCGGGGGATCAGAGAGGCATGTAGATAAACAATGCTGGTCTGCTTAAGATGGTGGCCTGAAATTCTACCACAGGATGTCTCCTCTTCCCCAACACCTCACAGTATGGAAAGATGAGAAGCATTGCAACTACAAGAACAATCAAGGGTCAAGGCCTGTGAAAATGGGCATAAGCTAGTGCAATACCACTGAAAACTTGCATTCATGGGAAAAAAATAATAAAACCCTGAAGTGAAAAGGGGATTTGATCAGGCTGTGAACAGTACAGGTTAGACTAGCAAATACTGTGTTATAGACTTCCCACACTGGGATGAAGTAACTATGTAGATATTCACATCCTTGTATTCTTCTTTTCGGGGAAGAGCAGCAGTTTGAAAGGAAGAGAGGGAATTCAGAGTTTCAGAGAATGCGCTGGGCTGGGTGGAGGACATATGTATGTGTATGTATGTATAGTGATGTGTGTCTGTGTGTGCATGTTTGTTTATGTGACTACACATGCATATGTATTGAGAGGCCATAGATTAAAGGTGGTTGTCTCCCTAGATGACTCTATACCTTATACTTTATGGCAGGGTCTTTCACTTGAACATAGAGTTTGTTGATCTGGCTAGTGGAGTTAGAGTACTTGCCCTGTGAAAAACCCTTGTATCCACTTCCTATGTCTTGAAATTACAGATGTGTCACCATGGCCATGCCTTCCTGGCATTTACATGCATGATGAGGGTCTAAACTCTGGTCATCAGGCATCTGCAAGAAGCATTTGTACTTTCTGAGCTAAGCCCCTAGGCTGTATGTTTCTCATGAAAATGAAGGCTGAGGCCCAGAGAGATGACCCTGTGATTGAATTCTTGCTGCCCTTTCAGAAGACTTGGTTCAATACCCAGTTCTCACATCCACTGGGTAGGTCACAACCACTTTTAACTCTGGTTTTAGCAAATATGACACTCCATTCTGACCTTAGAGGGTACATCCTTACAGGTTTGTATACACACACACACACACACACACACACACACACACACGAGCCCTGCTTTATCATATTTACCAAATCCTTAGAGGATAAAGTCCAACTATACAAACTAAGAATAGACAATAATTAATTAAGATTTTATCTTTTCCTTCATATAGATTGTAGAACTGTGGATGGGTTGAAAACCCCTCTTTCTAGAGGACGGAGATATGTAGGTAGGATTGAAACACATGGACTAGAGGGAAGATGTTATAGTTCCACTTCACAAGAAAATTTTTTGTGAAACATAGAGCCAAAGCACTCATTATATAGAAGAGAGAAGGCAGGAAATTTGCTCAACCCTGTGTTAAAAGAACACAGCCAAGAAGGCTAAACTTTGGAAAACCCTGGGTGGACTTAGCAGGACATAGAACTCACACAAGAATAAGCAACGGGACAGAAGTCAATCATATAGATGATGGTCATGGAAACAGTGACCCAGGTCTGCCAGGTGTCAAGGGAGGGTAAACTGATGGATCAGCATATACAAAGAATAATCCTGGACTGCACTGAGCTCCAGAAGGTGCTGGTAGGATATCTAAGAAAATCTGAATGAAGTATTTGCTACATAATAATGTTAATTTCCTGCTTTGAAAAATTGCAATAGGCTTATATAAGAGAATGTCTTGATTTTAGAAATCCATACTGGAAAATTTAGAGGAAAAAGGAGACTTAAACCTATAATTCTTCTAATGTTTTTCTAGAAAAAATAGCAGTAGATAGATAAAATGTAAAGTGGCAATATTTTTAATTAATTAATTAATTTTCCATCTTGATTGTAGTTTTCCCTCCCTCCTCTCCTTCCAGTCTCTCCCTACTAACCCTCTCCCCCACTCCTCATCCACTACTCCTCCATTTTTATTCAGAAAAACGCAGACCTCACAAGGATATCCACAAAACGTGGCCTATCAAGTTACAGTGAGATTAAGCACCTTCCTTTGTATTAAGACTGAGCAAGGCAATCTGAAATATTAGTGTGGGTCCACCTCATCTCTCTTTACCACACCATTTCAGCCACTTATGGGTAATTTTAAGGGAGGGACTCCCCTCTGGGCAGAGTGGGGAGCATTTTGTGGATTTAGCGAGATTTCCTGCAATATCCAAAACATGCTGTCACCAAAGCCCCCCCTCAGCACCCCTTCCTAAGAACGCTTCAAGAAACTTAAGTAATTATGGCTAGGTGTGGGAGGACACGCCCTCATCTTTCCTTAGTGTAGAGAAAGAAGGAAAAGAATCAGATAGTCACTGCCCAAAGCTATTCTGTTTAGAGGTTTTGCTGGAGAAGGGAAGAGTGGCCGATATGATGTTTTCTTTCTGATTTTGGATCAGTTGTCCATTAGGATTACTAAGATTATAACCACGCTCCCCAACCCCATGTGTGAGAGACAGGCTATTTTCCTCCTGCAAAGCCAGAGGACATCTTCCAGTGGAGGAGACAGGACAGTATTTGCATGGCAGAGAGAAGGAAGGAAGGCGTGTTGATGCTACAGAAATGACAGCGGAGACACAGGGTGCTCAAGGAAAAGAGAAAGAGTTCTGAGTGGTGAAGGCCCTCCCCGAGAATGTCTGCTAAATGAATGGAAAATAGCAGAAGAATGAAACACTACTGTGAGGGGATGAGAAAGGAATCTATCTAGTCAGGAAAACTGCAAAGTCCATCAAAGGAGTGAGATATCAAAACAGAGACTGCTGCTCAGAGGGATACAGGAGAAACTTGTGTAGCCCCTGGGGTTTCTGGCTGGGCTGGGGCTATAGAGCATGGTCATGACATCATTTTCTTTGTTTTTATGAATGATAAATAAGAGAAATAAAGGGAAGGGATGTGAGCTGTGCTCTAGACATTTTGATTTTTAGATGAACTGGGGGTATCAGGCCAGATATTGAGTAGGCTAGGTAGAGAATATTGAAAGAACCATCTGAAGTGAAAAAAAAAAAAACCAGCTACAACTTTCAAGAAGAGAAGGGGTGATAGAAGCCAAGTAGAGAGGAAGGGAGGCAAAGAGGAAGTAAAGATGACTATAGCATGCATTAGGTAAATAAATAGTGTTTTTTAATTAATATGGATATTTTATTATTTATATATTAATAACTGCACAATTTTTCTGTATATTTGGGGGAATGAAAATGTTTATAACTTAGTAATGTTATCAAATTTAGTACATTTATTATAACTATTATTCTTACATAGTTGTGGCCCGGGTAATAAGCATGACTGAATTTTAGGAACATTGGTCCAAATGGTGGGGGCACCCAACTCAAGACAGTATGCATGCAATTCCAAATAATGCTCATGGATTTTTCTCTTCTTTTATAAGTCTCCAGGAAGCCAGGGTATCTCAGCAACAACTTGACTATATAAAAACTACTCATGTAGAGAAAAGGGGAAACATAATTTCCTTAAGTTGTTTAGCATTCTAAATCCCTCATAAATTAATTTGCTTTTGAAGTAATGAAATTCTGACATACATAGTTTGCCTTAATGTGTACATGGATTCCTGAACACAGGAACTTATTTCGCATTGTTAATCTTGTTGCAAGCTATGAACTGCTCGGGCTGATAGGAGCTGCCTGCAGGGGTGACTTTGGGAGAACTTGAATGTCCTTTGTCCCCTCCTGTAGTCCTTACCTGCATTCCTTCTCAATTTCCTACCCTCTATGATGATTAGATGTAAGGCTTTCCATCTAAGCACCCATTATACAATGGGCAGAGAGACTTAGTTTTCAAATAACAAGTGTGAAAATGTGAAATTTGGAAAATAGCACACGCTGACATTAGAGTACTGTTTTTTAGAGAAAACTGGTAGCTCTTGCAGCTAATCCTTGCTGATTGTATTGGAAAATATATTCATTTGATGAGTTATTATAGCTTTTTGCAATTGATTCTCTAATTTCCTCTCCCGTCAGTCCCACCCAGATCCAAAGCAGGCCCTGGCCATGTGTGTAAACTTGAAGGTACAAACTGCACCCTCATCCTCTTCACATTCTGCCCTTAGCACTGGCAGATTGCAGGAACTTACACAGAGAGGGACAAGGAGGAGGCTGAGAAAAAATCATCTCTGTCATAAAAGTGTGCTGCAGAAGAGGAAATATGTATAGAAAAAGAAATCAGGGAGCCCAAAATTATCATATTACAAAAATGTCTCTGTTGTGAAGCACAGCAGGAACAAATAGACATGTTTTCTCTTCCAAACTGTGTCCAGGAAACAGTGGTGTGTCGGGGGAGATAGACATGTCATCTCCTTGAGACTGTGTATGCAGTATTCACCAGGAAGAGGCTTTGTCACCGTCAGGATGCTTCCTCCACAAGACAGAGGATGAACAGACAAGGAAGGAAGACTGCTGTGGAGTAATCCTCTTGTACACTGTGAAGATCTGTTACTTGAATTGGTTTAATACAATGCTGATTGGCCAGTAGCCAGACAGGAAGTGTAGGTGGGATGACCCAACTAAGAACGCTGGGAAGAGGAAGGGTGGAGTCAGAGGTCACCAGCCAGACACAGAGGAAGCAAGATGAGAATGCCAGACTGAAAAAAGGACCAGACCACCTGGCTAAACATAGATAAGAATTATGGGTTAATTTAAGTGTAAAAGCTAGTTAGTAATAAGCCTGAGCTACCAGTTGAGCATTTATTAATAATATAAGCCCCTGTGTGGTAATTTGGGAATCAGCTGCTGGGTGTTTGCAAGTTGCTGGTGGGACAGAAATTTCCACCTATATATGGCACTCCAACATGCTGCATATACATCCACATGAAGCCTGAGAAAGCTCACAAAAATGGAGCCTAAAACAGTTTCCTAGTTCTGTCTCTCATGGGGGCCATGGTACAGAGAAGCTGTGGTGTGCAGGCTTGAGCTACAGTGTGGTGGGTTTCTGCAGGCTTACACAAGCCATGGTACAAGTGTGTACTACATGACAGATTTAGGGTTTCTGCTCACACAGACAAAAAGGGTCAAAGATACACAGTGAGAACAGATTCAGTCAAAAAGGCCTCTAAATGGGTCACAATATATTTTAAAAATATGTGTAGGATTGAGAGAGAGAAGAGAAAGAATATATACTACCTTAAATTAAAAATAATAAAATAAAGTCCTTAAAAGGAGATTAAAGTAATATAAAGAAAATAAGCCACATAAAGATGAAAAATACACAGAGAGTCTGGATTATATATATTATTGTGTTTCTTTGAATTTTTGACTGTTAATGAGCTAACTGCTAAGAGACATTTGATTATAAAAGCTGTTAAATTAGATATGTTACTTTGGGAAAGAGGTTCTGCTTTTATTTCCACAGAAAATGAGAGGCTATAGATTCATTCCAGGTTAAGAAAAATCAGGTTTTATCAAGGAAGACTCCCTGAAATCCTGACTACAGACATGGGAAAATAAACCTAAAGTAACTACAAGACATGTAATGTATATTTTTATCTGCTCAAAAATAAAACAGAAAATTATCTTTGGCTGGCTTGTATACAATGCATAGTTTATATTTGTATTAATACAGATGTGCATGTTACCTTTAAAAGCTTATGTATTTTCAGAACAAGGGGACCAGACACCAATCAAAACGGACGGTCCACGTGATCCAGCATCAGAACAGCTTCAAGGCCACTGACTGTGATGATACAGCCTCACAGAATACTCCAGCCAAAACTTAACAATTATCTTGACTTTTTTAGGGTCTCTCAAAGATTACCAGTGCCTAATTAGCAGGAAGTAATCTAGAGAATTGCACCCATATTCCCCAAAGTAAATTATAGATATTTGTCATTGTTTAGAGGGGTTGGTTATAAGTTGTTATGGATAATGGTCATGAAAAAAGCTAAACAAAGGAGATTAGATTCATAGATCTTGTTCTGAAAAGAAAAAGAGGGGATATAGAAATGATAGGCTAAAAGGGTAGATTATTGAATCTACTTTAATCTAAAAAATAACTGTTAATCTTACATATTTTACATTGATATGAATTTTATTTTATTGATAAAAATTTAAAGCTAATTTGTTATACTGTATGTATATTTCAACTCTTGTTTAAGATATTATGCTTATACAGCTCATTTAAAAATGTAATGTATAATTAAAAATACAGATTAATAGTCATCCATAACAATTAAGCTTATAATCATGTTAGTTAGGTTTTCTAGGTATACAGAGATAAATTTCAGATAGGTAATCTTCAAATACTTCAAAGTCCTAAATATGGCATTTAAAATATTTTAATAAGTTACACTTTTCATGACAGTGAGACACATCTGCTCCTGGCAGCACCAGTCGACTCCTGAGAAGGTGATGAACTTTGGAGAAACTCCTTATGCAGTTTGTTTTCTTTATGGCAAAACTGGCTAATTTTGGCAAGACATTGCCCTTAAAGTTCCACAAAAATCTTGCTTTCAGTTTTACTGTGGTAGCTACAGATCAATAACAGAACAATAGCCTTTCCAAATGACGACTAACTCATTCAGGAACTATTAAGTTAAATATATAAAGTAGTATTTAAAATATGTAAAATAAAAGTCAGTTTATGTAAAGTAGCATTTTATTTAAAGAAAGAAATTCAAGGCACTAGTTTTAAACTGTGAATGTGATTCTATCTGTGAGGATGCATGAACTGTGGAGAGGTAGATGCTGCTGTACTTAGCCTCTTACAGTAGCACGTCAAGTGGAAATTACAGCTGGAGTTCCTGATGGGAGGCACTGTAGTGGCTCTATGTCCAGAAGTTACTTGAGGGGGCGGGTGTTAAACTGCTTATAAATATGCAATGTAGGCATAAAAGAATTTTCTTACACTAATTCTACTTTTTATAAGCAAAATATTAGGATATAATTATGTAAATTTAAAATTTACATATTGGAAACAAATAGCAAATACAGCCTTTTCCCTCTGGCATAAGGTATGCTTAAAACATTAACATTTAAATGTATGAATTTTAATGATATCTCTAAACAATGTGTTTTCTGGCATTTATTCAGGAACTTAAGCACAACAGAACTTCTTTTAGTCTGCAGCTCTTTTGCCTGATGTGTTTATGTCTTGTGAAGCCATGGGGAAAAGGACCCAAGACTGTGTTAAAACAAGTACTGCTATCCACTGTGTCTTCTTCCTTCAGCTTTGGTTCTCATACAATTGATGTACCCAAACCAGCTTCCAAAGATCACACATGCTGAGTCTTCGAAAGGCTGAACCTTCTATGTCACTGTGACTTAGAAATGCGACTTCCAAACCTTCTCGTCAAATGTGAGAACTTTTGTGCAAAGGATGCATTTCTGTTCTTAGATCATACATCATGCACCTCAGAAAGGCTGGAATCTAATGCTTCTGCATCCCACTTTGATCTTAACCAAGCACTTAGTTTTGTTTTCCATACTGGCATTTCTGATTTTACCATATTCTTAATCCAACCTAAAATGTTAGGCAAATTTCCAATGATCTGAAACCAAAGTCTTTGAAACTGATGAAATCAGACCAAAGTAAAGTCCTATAGAATAATTAAACTGTATTATCTATTTTGCACGAATCTAAGAAAACGGCTCGTGCTTTCTTGTTCGTTGCTTCTCTCACCCAGACAAATGGAATGCTCCATGGGAAAATGTAGCCTGCAGCTGCCCTGTTCCTTTTGCACACGGCACTGTCTTAGCTCTTCACTGGAGTCATGAGTTTTACATAAGCTATCCTCTTGTATGTGTGAGGAGACTGAGGGGTTAATGACTGTCCCAGGTGGAAGGGCTAGCTACTGCAGGCCCTGCAGGGGTCTTTTCTGACCCCAAACTGCCCTCTTCCTCTCTGCCCACACTCTGCTTTAGAAACGCAATCTCAACTGCGTAGCTTATGGTCCGTCCCACATCTAGAAGAATCCAATTGAACTTTTTTGTTTGTTTGTTTGTTTGTTTTTACATCCCAACCAAAGTTTCCCCTCCCTCCTCTCCTCTCAACTCCTCTCCTCCACCTCCCTGCCACATCCACTCCAGCCTCCCATGAGTATCAGCCAGTCATGATATCAAGTTGCAGTGAGACTAGGTACCACCTCTTCTATTGAGACTGGATGAGGCAACCTGGAACAAGGAAAAGGTCATAAAAGCAGGCAGGACAGTCAGAGACAGCCCCTGTTCTCATGTTAGGAGTCTCACAAGAAGACCCAGTTACACAATTATAACATATATACAGATGGCCTAGGTCAGTCTCATGCACACTTCCTGATTGTCCATTCAGTCTCTGTGAGCCACAGGTTAGTTGGTTCTGTGGGTTTTCTTGCGGTGCCCTTGACCCCACTGGCTCCTACACTCCTTCCTCTCCCTCTTTTGCAGGATTCCTGTAGCCCTGCCTAATGTTTAGCTGTGGATTTCTTTATCTGTTTACTTCAGGTGCTGGGTGAATCCTTTCTGATGACATTGGG
>CABHPR010160065.1:0-38061 GCA_902168415.1 Peromyscus melanophrys | reverse complement strand
AGAGAGAGAGAGAGAGAGAGAGAGAGAGAGAGAGAGAGAGAGAGAGAATAGGGCATATGTGTGTGGTGTATGCCAACATGGGGAGGGGAGCATGTCAATACAGAGGCCAGAGGGTGTGATGATATTTTATTTGTGTACCCCAATAAAGTTTATCTGAGGATTAGAAGAAAAAGCCAGCCATTACAGTAAACATAGAGGTCAGGCAATGATAGCACATGCCTTTAATCCTATTATTCGGAAGGCAGAGATCCATTTGGATCTCTGTGAGTTCAAGACCACACTGGGAACAGAGCCAGGCATGATGGTACATATCTTTAATTCCAGCACTAAACATAATAGTCTAGAGGTCTGTACAGACAGACAGGAAGTGACAGAGCTGGGCAGGAAGAGGAAGTGATGTAGCTGGGCAGACAGGAAATAAGATGGCAGAACAGAAAGGCACATAGGTGTGGGTATACAGGAAGTAGGTCTCTTTGGCTGAGGATCTCCAAGTGGTGAGAACGTGGCTGGCTTCTTTTTGCTTTTCTGATCTCTCAGTTTTAACCTCAACATCTGGCTCCCGGTTTTTTGTTAAGATGACTGTTTAGCATTTCTTCCTCAAGAGGGGGATGTCAGGTGTCTCTGTCACTCTGGTTTATTACCTTGAGACAGGTCTCTCACTGAGTCTGGAGTTAGGCTGGACCTTGCAAGCTACTGTAGCCCTCCCATCTGTGCCCTGCCCAGTGCTGGACTCACAGGCACAGATGCACACCCATTCCTGGCTTTCTGCAAGGCTGCTGGACCCACACCCATGTCCCCACGCTTGAGTTGAATTGATTTTCTTATCGTTCTCCTGTGTTTAAAGTTTGATATAAGTTCATAACAGAAATACTTAGGTCTGCTATTTTTCTATTTTTCTCCATGCTTCTGTAGATGGGAAGGTAAGTTTTTATTTACTGAATATATTTCTTTAATGATCATAGATTAAGACTTTCCTCTTTCATCTTATGTTACTGTTGATAAGTTATAGCTTCCTAGAAAATAATCTCTTTATCTGAATTTTCAACTATATCACGGTAAATTTATTTATAGCTTCATTTTGTTTTGGGGCCTCTTCTATCTTTTTACCTTTCTCCTCCTTATCAATCCCCAATTTTTATTGATATTCAAAATATTTTCCTTGATGAATTCTGACAGAACTTAGTGTCTTTTAGTTGCCTTTCCAAGAATCAGTGTTTTTTTTATTTTTTATTTATGGATTGTATTTTTCGGTTCTTTGAATTTGCCTTGCTTCATTTTTCTTCTCCTTCAATATCCTTATATTTTAGTTTTAGTCTTCTAGCTTCCCAAGATAATGCTGTGATTGTCTCTGATTTATGCCTCTCATTTCCAAGCTATGCTATTTTTTAAAGAAGAGCTGGCCTTGTAAATATTTATCTTTACCTCACAAGAAGACCTCAAAGGGCCCTAGAGCAGTAAGGGGGCTCCCCTTGATGGTCTAGCCCCGAAGAATGTATCTTTCCATGCACTGCTTGGTCTGTCCTGTACATCTAGGACTGGGTGTCTGCAGAGGTCAGCTTTCACCAGTGTTCCATTGTTGTATTATTTTTTTAGGTGTTGAATTGAGGAACAATAATATTTGGTCAAATCTCAAGATGGCATGGGCCAGTGCCAGTGCCTGAACTAAAGTCCTCATTCCCTGCACTCTGACCTCAGTCCCAAATGCACCATACTTGGGGCAGCAACAGCTGACCTTCTAGTGAGGTCTTACCCAGTCCTCATCCTTAGTACCAGTTCCACAACCAGCTCAGCTCGTTGTGGTAAGTTCTCAAGCTCCTGCTTCCAGTTAACACCCTCAGCAGTCCTTTGCCTTCCCCCCCACCCCCTGCACCCAGACTCCCCCCTTCCCACCCATTCTTTACCTTTCTCGATCATCTACTCTTCCTACCAACATTCCTTCTCCTCACTACTACTGCATAGCTTCTAGTCTAGGCTTCCTGTATCATTAAGGTTGGCCTCTTATAGCAGGACTAATGTAACCCCGTGACAGACCCTACTCCCCATGACTCCAGTGCAGCTTCAGCTCCATCATCTTCATTTTGATGGGTTGTTCCTCCTTGGGCTGGCAGCTGTGGACCAGCTCCATTGTGGAAGTCTAGCAAACATCTTTGTTATCTAACCTAACTGGTTGCCACCAAACCTTTGACAAGGTTTGAAAGGCTTTTCAAGTCCGCCTTTCCTTGGACACTCTCCTTCAAGCCTTGAATAGAGCACCTTAGAGTTCTCTTTTTATCTTTAAATAGCTCTCTAAGCATAACCAGTATATATTCAATTCCAAGTAATATGAAACCACACCTGATTTTTTTCTGTTCTTCTTTTCTTCTTCTCCTTCTCCTCCTCCTCTTCCTCTTCCTCTTCTTCTCTCCTTCTCCTCCTCCTTCTCTTCTTCCTCTTCCTCTCCTCATCGTCCTCCTCCTCCCCTCTTCCTCCTCCCCCTCCTCTTCCTCCTCCCCCTCCTCTTCCTTCTCCCTCCTTCCCATCTTCCCTCCTTCCCTCTCACCCTCTCTCCCTGTTTTTCTCTCTGTCTCTCCTGGTCTCTTGCTACCTGGTACTTTTGAGCTGCCTGCCTCAGCCTCCAGGTTCTGGGACTACAGATTTTTACCACCAAATCAGTGTGTTCTCCTTCTTCTGTACTTAAAAAAATCAACCACAAAGGATCACACTTTATTGTAGCACTTTGGGCATATTTTCTTATAAAAACCCATATAAAGTTATTAATCCTATTTTAACAGTGAATTTTCTACAAATGGCAAGAGCTCCTCCGTTACAGCCCATGTTACTGTGCAAGAATTAGAGATGAGGATGGCATAGAAAATGTGTTGTTTTGCCTATACAATAAAATACAATCCACAAAAAACAAATGTTGGGCTGCCTCAGGGTAAAGTCACATGCTATGCAAACCTTAAAGCCTGAGTTTCATCCCCTGAACCCACATAAACGTCCGAGAAGAGAACCAGTTCCATGAAGTTGTCTTACAACCTCTACATGAGCACCATCAAACACACATCCCCCCCAATACATGAACCAAATATATTTAAATTTTACCTTACCGAATGTAATAGCAATGAGACAGAAAGCAAGTGTAGATCAGTGTGGCCGAGCTCTGCAGACTGGTGTACTCACAGTAGAAGATACCCGCCCACTCTAGCTTCTCCTCCGAGTGTTCACCAGGTGCATCTCCTGAAGCTGCTTAATGTACGAATCTTTCCTTTGGTATTTCACTCTTGCTATGGTTTAGAACCCTTTGTGCTTCCCAAATGCCTTCTTATAATGTTTGTCTCTGTAGAAACAAAGCTTCATGTTTAGAACAGAAATGTATTATTAAAGAAGAAACATGCTTTTATCCAGGTTATTGGTCTATTAGGACTGTTATTACTGATGTTGTTACATTGTGTGTGTGTGTGTACATGTTTATGCCGATGAGTGTGGCACACGCGAGTAACAATACGTATGCTGTGTGGTCAGAGGACAGCTAAGGCATTGGTCCATGCCTTCCTCCCTGCTTTTGATAGGGGCACTTGTTTGTCCCTGCGTGTGCCAGACTAGCTCGCCCGCAGATTCCCGGGAATTACCTTGCCTTCCGTTTCACAATAGGAGTACAAGGATTGCACACATGTGCAATGGTGTGTGACTTTACGTGGAATCTGGGATCTGAATTCAGGTCCTCACGCTTGCTCAGCAAGCACTTTTCCACAAAGCATCCACCCATCCTCGACTGTTACTACTTTCACTGGTTTTCAAGACACAGTTTTGTAGATTTCAGCTGTTGTATTTATTTGCCTATTGTCCTGTTAGTGGATGGTTTAGGGAAAATAGGATCTAACCACAGTGCCCAGACTCAGAATACCCACGCTTTCATTCTCTGTCAACGTCAAAAGTTTCTAATCCCCCCTTGACTCATGAATAATTTCAAAACAACAACCATATCTTGGAAAATGTGTGATGGTGGGGCAGTGCTAGAAATGAGACTCAGTTGCAGAGTACTTGCCTGGTTTGCACTGGCTTTGAGCCCTGGCACCTCAGAAACTAAGTTGGAGTGACTGCCATGTGCTTTTAAGGGTCACTTGTGTTGCTTAATGCATTAGACAATTTGAACACCTTCCTCTCATCCTTGCAGACAATCTGTATTCTTTAATTTTTGGGTTTCAGGGTTCTAAGAACTAAGTATTACAGTCTGGGTTTTATTCCTGCTACCCTTCCTTCCCCCAGAAGTTCATATATTAGAAATATATAGGGTTTTTAGAAAATAATTCAGGTTAAGTAAGGTCCTAAACCAAGTCTGCAAGTGGCTTTGTAAAAAGAAAAGGGATCATTTTCTCTTCCTTCACCCATGCATAGATATGGTGTGTTCATACACACAGACCGGGATAGCACAGAATCAAGATCAGACTTTATGATGATGTTTACCTCGGGGGAACCTCAGCTTTGAACACTACAGTTCACAATACTGTGAGCAATGGATTCCCATAAGTAGAATTCTGTTATAGTAGCTCAAGTAGACCAATATACTAACTAGTTAATTATTGTACTATTTGAATGTTTAATTATATATCTATATATACATATACACACATGTGAAAACAGACAGACACACAGGCAGACAAGCAGACACACACATGTGCATACATACAGATACACAGATACGTGCCTACAGAGATGCACACACACACACACACACACACACACACACACACACACACACACACGCGCGCGCGCGCGCACACACACACACACACCTCTCTTTCTTTTTCTGGAGCTTTCAGTTACCCAAAGCCCTATATTAATTTCCACATGATTTTGAGTTTGTCTTCTGTAAATGTCTGTCATATTTTGCATGAACTGTTTGGAGAGGACTAAGTGCACATGTATTTTAGAATTCTGAGATTCCTTATAAAATGCTTCTTTCAAAATTATGGAGTAAATCTTTTATTCCTAACAAAGGCTTCTGCCCCGTCAGCTTTGTCTGATACCCGTAAAGCCAATTCCCTTACCATTAACTAGTAATTTCCTTGTATATAATTTTCAACATTATAATCATCATTTATGTGCCATTAAATTTTACATGTATATCTTGTAACAATTTTATTTCTAAAACCCATTTTTGCAGGTTTCTGTGTATGCTGTCAATTCTGATAGACTGTGGACTCTCCACTTGTCTTACTTTTTCTATGATTTATTGTTTACCTTTATTTTTATTTTATGTATATGAGTGTTTTGTCTTTATATATGCATATGAACCACATACAGACCTGGAGCTTGCTTGATGATTCCAGAAAGGCATCAGATCCCATGGGACTGGAGTTACAAGTGATTGTGAGCTGCCATGTGGGTGCTGTGAACTGAACAAGGGTCCTCCGGCAGGGCAGTAAGTATTCTTAACTGCTGATCCATTTCTCCAGTCCCGTTGTTCTGCGTTATGATCCTCAAACTTAGTTCCTTTGTATTTCATTTTCCTGAATGTGCAGGTTCTAGAATTTCTATGCCCTGTAGTTTTTAGTGATTTTAATATTTTAACATCCACGTGTTTGAAATGTAACAATCTCTGAAGATCTCTGTCCATCTGCATTGTTTGTCACACAAAGGGCTCAGAATTGTCACTTCCTTTCCTTTCCTGCACTACATGTTACTGTTGGCATGGTGTATTTCAGGATTATTCTGTGACCCTTAACCAGCTAATGAAAGCAGAGACATACACAGGATAGTGGAGTGACATGCAAGGAAACGCAACTTTAATTGAGTCGACATCTCATTTGCTTACACACTGTTAGCATTTTTGATCATTTGTCTTTAAGTTATTACAGTCCTTAAGCCAACTTTCTTCTTTCTGAAGTCTACCCTTTAGATCTGCCATTACATATACAAATTTAGGCTGGGGCTTATTCTAGTCAGAACTTTTAAGTTAGCGTTTGGCTCTCTTCTGCGTCACTTGCCTAATTTTTTCCCAAAGGAGTTCACTTTAGCTCTGTTGTTCTTTGATAGGTCTCTTCTTTAATTACAGCTACTAGGATGTGTTCTTTTTCTTCTGTATCCTCAAGTTAATTGTGTGTGTGTGTGTGTGTGTGTGTGTGTGTGTGTGTGTTATTGTGTTTATGTCTATGTGGAGTGACAGGGTTTCTCTGTGTAGCTTTGGCTGTTTTGGAACTTGCTCTGTAGACCAGGCTGGCATCAAACTCATAGAGATCCTCCTGCCTCTGCCTCCTGGGTGCTGGGATTTAAGGTGTGCACCACCACCACCAGGCTTGATCACTTTTCTTAATGAAGTTCGAGGGTTCTAGCTGCATTTGGGACCTTCTATTCCGATAAGCCAGTCTGAACATGTTTCAAGTCACACATGCTGTCATGTGCGGCCACCACACCTGCTGAGCTGTCTTAATACAGCTTCCAGGTTGTTTAACAAACTCCTTCAATCTTCAGGGCTTTTGCTTGTAGGGTTTCTTGGGTGGGTGGGCTTTTATTTGGTTAAGGTTGGTCTGAGTTGGGGCTGGGAGATAAGGTGGGCTTTGGTTATCTTCTTTGTTTTTGCTTATTTAAATCCCACTGATATTATATGTGCTGGATGAAATGTTATGTACCAAGTTTGTTTTATGTTTATGACTAATTCAAGTTGCACCTTTGGGCATGACTACGAAGGTTCATTGAGGCAGAAAGACCTACTGATAAATGGGACAGCATCATCCCATGGGCTAAAATCTAGGACTGGATGCAAAAGAAAGCTCTCTCTGCTTCCTGACTGCAGATCCTGTGTGTCCAGCTGCCTCATGCTCCTGTTCACCGACTGCCCTCCCACGGCTGACTGCTTCGTCTCGCTGTGCGTCGCATCAGCTCTTCATCCCTAAGCTGCTTTTGTAAGATGTTTTACCGCAATGATGAGAATTGTAACTAACATAAAACTCCCAGTCTACTGTGTTCCTTAATCCAGCAAGTCCACCATCATTTAAAAACTATTTCTGCAGTAAGTTTCCATTGAGCATACATTATTTTATAACATTGGACAGGAGGAAAAGAAAAGGCCCAGTATTTATCGAGTGACAAGATGTAATAGTCACAGCATGAGCGCTTCAAACAGCGCTTTTTAAAAGTTTGACTGTTTGAAAATTTATGTCTTCAGGAATGAGTTGTGGCCAGTAAATTTCAAAGAAAAAGGAAGGTCGGTAAATCAAGAACAACTTATAGACACAGAAGAGAGATGAGGCTTTCTTTCAGGGCCTTATAAACTAGTAAGCGAGAAAAGAGTATCAAAGACAACATTAAATTATTTCAACATTAATTTATTGCTTTCTAGTCAACCTTAGTTATACTTTATGCTGCCTAATAAGTAGGCAGGAGTAATGAGCCTTTGACTGACAGGAGGTGTTTTTCTGTCTAAAATGATGGGTTCTCGTCTCCATTTCTCTACACTATGTGCTTTTGAAGAGTTATTTTTATTCAGTTGTTATAAATTTAATCTTTCTCTAAGGAAATTTTCTGGATGAACTCATTAAGAACAGATTTTGCTCTTTAATAGACTGTTAGTTTCAGGTGACAAGAGGAATGCCATTTTAAAATGTCTTTAAACTCACCTTGTTATTGTGTAACTAACAAAACACTGGCGTACAGCAGGCGCAGAATGAATGCTGAATGGAAGAAAGAGTGGTTCTGTCTGTTAGAGAACTTGCAGTGTCAGCAGACGAAGTCTATTAGGTGGATTCAGAAGAGACTCGCGTAATGAGGCTGGAGGAGCAGGAGTGGGCTGTGCTCCCTTCGCAGTGGGTCACTGGTTGTGGAGAATATTATGGGGAAGCGATGTGAGGGGCTCAAAGATCACAGGGCCACTGCATACTACTTTAGGTCCTTCTTGAGATTTTCATCTTGGACACATCCAGTAAATCTATGTATGTATAATGCGTGTGTCTGTTCTCCAAGTGAGGATATAAAAGGAGGGAAAAGAAATGATTTCTGCAGTGGAAGTAGACATGGGAAATGAATGGACATTATTACAAATTATCATTCTACAAGAGTATCAAGGAATTGTTGCCCTGGAAGGGAGCTGAGTTGGTTGGTCAGATAATCTGGCAGTTTCCAGATCAGTTGGAAAGATTCTTTCCATCCAAGGTCCTCTATGGTTGTCTGTCACCAAAGGACATGCTCCAAGAAGAGGCAGATCATTGACACGACAGTTACTGTGATGTTAATGGTAGTTTACGGGCCTGGTTACGCACACTGTATCCTAAACTTTCTGTAGTGTTGACCATGTTTTATTTGCTTTTTATATCCAACTTGAGGCACTCTGATGGATAGAAAATTAGTATTTAATAAGTATTTGCTAAAAAAAATGTCAAAGGAGGCCTGTTCAAATGAGTAGCACAGCTAGACAGAGTCCTGGGAAACGACCTTGTTATATCTCAGAAAAATGAATGTCAGACTAAGCAACTGGGAAGTCAATATTGATTTATTTCATTTCATGAAAACTTTTCCATGTTTATTTCATACACAATGAAATCTCCATGGATAACTTCTTAACACCTAGCAAAGCCTTCCAGAACAGTCCTAACTAAATGTTTCCTATGTGTGATATTCTGGAATTTTTAAAATTACTTTGAGGAAATACATTGTTTTTTTTTTTTCATTCCCAAGCCAATTGGTTATTTAATATCATATAAAGACACAATGTCAATGGGACTATCCAATGGTAGTTTTGAAGACAAAGGTTAGTTTTGACATTACTTGGATTTTCCTTGATTATAAAGGCTTGGAAAATAGTTGTCCAATTATACATCCTTTGTACATGTTGATGTTCTTTGCACAAAGGTCATAGCAAAAGGAATAGACCGCCATGCCCTTCATTTTGGTAACAACTCTTTGCCATGGGATGCAGGGTTGGATGTCGGGTTGAGTGGCTTTCAAACAGAAGCTACTGCAAGCTAGTCTTTAGGCTTGTTGGCAACTACATGTGACTTTGGGGTATCAATGATGGCCCTTCCTTCTAGTCCAGACAGTTCCACATTTTTCTTAGTTTTTGAATTTTTTCTTCTTTGTGATACCACATGGACTTGGAAGCAGCCTTTACCAACTTTTACTTGCTGACGATCTTCACAAAATCCTAGAAACCGCTGTATTTTATTTTTTCTTAAGATAAATTCCGTATTTTGTATTTCAATTGTATATTTATTGGACAGTACTGACTTTTTTTCTTCTCACACTGTGGAGAGGCATTACTGACTGCTCATGGCAATCTGGTTTTATAAGAATTAGAGTTGCTCACATTTGACAGATGTCAAATAGTTTTAACCTTAAGATGAAACCTCTTAAACATTGTTATGTCTGACTGAATGCTAAGGGAATAAACTTTCTCTGAATTAACATGAGTTTCTCTACCCTGTTGTCAAATACCATATCCAGTATTATCCAAAGCCATGTCTTACTACAGCATAACTCCTGGTTCCTGGTGAGGGGACACGCCACTTTAACAGGATATTTAATATGCACTGTATATTGTTTTAATTTGTGAGTATACACAATGCCACAGTGCTACACACACACACACACACACACACACACACACACACACACACACACACACACACACACACATATATATATATATATATAAAAGATATCAGAAACTTGGGAGTTTATATACATATAAACAGCCTTAAAAATTAGGCCTTCAAATGAAAAATGCCTTTTTGTTATACTTTATTAAATGCTTTTTCTCAATTTTTGATTTCACTTACTGGTTTTTATTACACTAGCTGTATGATCCAATATCAAGGTCGATCTGGATTCTCCCATCTCACCTTCCCAAGTGCCAACCACACCAGGCTCCAAGTTCATGTTCATTCATGTTCAAGATAGACAGTGAAACCAGAATTCATTCTGATTTTATTTTCTTATCTCTGCCCGTGGCTTTCTCCTATCCCCTCACCCACAGTCAGAACTTTTAAAAAATAAAATTAGTTTAAAAAGTACCTTGACTTTGCTTTACAACCTTTTCTGGCTTTCCCATTCAGCTGAGACTGAAGTTCCTAGCTCCTGGAGCTCTTCCCTTCCGGTTCCTGCTGCTATATCCCCTTCCGGTTCCTGCTGGTCTCCCAGTGTCCCCTTCTCAGCACAGGGTGCCACACTGGAGTCCTTTCTGCTTTGTGCACACACCCGGTTTCCTGTGTTCCATCTTTTCTGTTGTTTCTTGTTCTTCCTTTGTGTTCTGAATCATTCTTCTACCATGGCTTCACTTGACTTCTTTCTTCTCTTCCTGAAGCCTAAGGCACAATGTCTTAGATTATCCCTGTCTACTCATTGTAAGTGAGTAGTCCTGTGCGGTATTATACCTACTTATGCCTTGTGTTTAGTATTTCCAAAATAGTCTTTGCTTCATTATTTGCTTATTTTTCACTTTCACACAGACTCTAAGCTCTATGAGGACAAGGCTTAATGTTACTGCTTTCAGTCACATAGCCTGTCCCAACATTGTTCTTGGCAGGATAAAGTATTCAGTAAATACATGTTCAGTAAATGAATTCTCTTGAAAGAGTTGTCTTATTTGTTTGGTAGGCTGCCTTGATAGTAATCTTGCTTTGAAGTAATTACTTTGTTTAGAAGAGCATGTGTATTGTGTTCGGCATTCAAAAAGAGTAAACGGTTGACTATGCATCTTTCCTTGGCTTGTAATGTGCTTAAAACTAATTGCAGCAGCAAAGCTTTCGGGACAGACAGCATAAGCATCAAGGGTACAACGCTTTTGCAGCATTGGAGGCCAGGTAGCAGTGCTGCCCAAATCTTCTTCTAATGATCTCCTTATAATTACCAATCCCTAAGAAAGGTTTCAGCTGTTTCCTGTGACTGAAATCTGCTTAACCATGCAGAATTCTTTTCTTCTCTTGTACGTGTACGTGTGTGTGTGTGTGTGTGTGTGTGTGTGTGTGTGTGTGTGTGTGTGTGTGTGTTTATTTATTGGGTGGGGAGGTTGTAGAAAGGGAATCCCGAGAAGGGAGGGAGCACTCTTCAGGCAGGTGGGAAAGAGGGTAATGGAATAAACCTGACAGGAAAGCAGAGTAGGGGAGGTGACCAGCTGGAGGGGACATGGGGAGGGAGGTGAACTAAAGAGAACAAAACGTAATTACACATATTTATGATGCAGAATGCTTTGGCTTGGCATTCTAAAGACTAAAATTTTTCTTTGCCCACTTGGAATTTGGGAACTATTAGTATACATTTGTACCTATGAATATCAGATTCTTGTAGAAATTCCAATTCAATATACACATGACTTCATAATAAAATTAAAATTTGAATCCATGGTTTTAGATTTTTACCTGGAACCTCAACATTTATGGACACCCATGCAATGGATTGGAGATACTTTATGCATCTGTTGCTTCCCCAGTAAACTAAATGTATTTTTTCTAGTCAAACTTAACGTGAGGTAGAGCTAATATTTTTATAGCATCTTCAAATACACACAATAAATACTTTTCTAAGACACATGATGTGTCCAAGCTGGGATCTGGGGCCCAGGATGAAGCTCCATTGGTGAAGTATTTGCCTAGCATTCACAAAGCAAGTTGGATATGCAGTACCACATAAATCAGGCTTGGGAATACATATCTATATACATCACAGCACCTGCATCTATTTCTCAAGGAACATCACATGTGGTGGAGGGAATGGTGGTGAACAGATATGAGAAGCAGAATGTCAGGAGAACTGCTGTGAAGCAGCCTCTCAGAAATGGCTGCATGAAAAGGATTTAAACAATGGTATTATCACCAGAGATTCTAATGCAGATGGGTAAAAATCTCATGGGAGTCACACTCCTCGACGAGGAACTATAGGCAACTGGTGACTACTGAGAGAGGAAGAGTTAACCTATCCCGGGGATGAGCTCCTAAATTGGTTATCCAATACAGATGGTCTGTCCTGCATCCATATACACACAAACAACAAAACAGATGAAGTAGGTTGTGTTTATATAAACACACATACAGACACACACACAGACACACACACACATACACACACACGCACACGCACACAGGCACATGCAGGCACACATGGGCACACAATGCACACATGAACACAAAGGCACACACACACACACATACACATACACACACACACTTGTAGTGATAACAGTAAGGAAGAAGGGAAAAAGAGGCTGTCAATTTGAGACTGAGGGGGACATGGAAGGCATTGGAGGGCAGGGGCTGGGGGCTGTGCTGAAGGGAGGGGTAAAGTGATGGTCATTGTATTTTAAAATGTATACATAAAAAACAAGTGGACGCCAGAGGGTCAGAAGTCAAGATCATCCTCCAGTACATATCAAGTTCAAGAAGAGCTTGGGCCATGTGAGACTTTCCCTGTTGCACAATACACCTAATGTGATAAACTTGAGTAGTGTCTACCATGTGAATTATTGGTGGACAATGGCTGTTTCTCTGGACACTACATATCCCATCAGCCTCTCTCTTGGACTCAAATAGTCGCTGAGACCAGTCAAACCTGTGCATGATCTCCAGTAATATCTATATGTTCATGGTATGAGGTGTCCTCAGTGTTCTCTTCCTCAGCATTCCTTCTGACTAGATGACATTGGTGTATTTGAAAAGTAGGTCCAAAGAATGGAATTTGTCTCCCTGAATCACAGCCTGTATGTGTCTTACCCCCAAAAGCCAAACACATGAACTTAATATGAATCAGAAACAAACTCACATTTTTTATGATACTGAGATTCTGTGCCAAAATAGTTATCATATCCACCAGCTAAAAAGAATATGGCATCATTATGTGTATTATATCATATGTATTATGTTATTATAGTACTTATTTTTCAGTCATTTTACATATGAGAAATGTGAAAAACAAAAAAGATTTTGAAGAGTTGAGCAAACTTACTCAGATTACAGAATAGAGTAGCTGATAACTAAACTAAATCTAAGGTTTTACTTTTCATACATGAGTTAAAGTATAGACCTCAAACTAATCCCACTGCATGCTTTTAAATAAAGTTTTATTGGGTTACTGGCACTCTCATTACTCTGTGTACTGTCTTAAATTGCTCAGTTGCTACTGTAGTACAGATAAATAAATGGAGCAGAATCCATACAACTAGCAAAGCTTAAAATACCTGGTATCTAGCTGACCTGTGTATTATAGAATGTTCCACTGAATTCCCAAGGTAACTCTCATACTGGATACAACGAAAAGGCAACTTTTAATTTTATATTAGTATATCATCCCACACTAATTGGAATTTAGGAAAGCATTAACTTCATGTTTCTACTTTTTATATTTTTCTGTTCTATAATATGCTTCATGAATCACCTCCTTCTCTGCCTTTTGGAAGTTGACAATCCAGCTTTTCCTTTCGCTCCTGACATCACCTCCCAGAGGAGTTCAGGAGGCAAGCTGTAGGGTGAAGTGGTGAAAAACCACTCATGTGTTTTCTCACTTCCTTATCCTTATACCAGTGACAAGAAGAAGAATACGTGGGTGAGTTTGTAGTTTGTTCCTGTAGATTCTATCCCACAGTGTCCAGTCCATACCCAGGAGAAGAAGAGATAAGGCCCAGTGTTTCTCTGAAGTTCAGAACAGGTTTTTCTTTTTGTTGCTGTTGTTAATTTGATTATTTGTTTTTAATCCTTTCTGCCTATAGCATTCCTATCTTTAGCAAGGGCCTGGAGTGCACTTGTCCCTGCTGAGAGGGAAGCCAAGACCAAAGGATCAGCGTGGACCCTGCTGGGAGACCTTACTTATCCCACGCGGTCTTTTGTTTCCAACTCATTCTTAGCACTTTTTATACATTGCCCCAAAGATGTGTGAACCATGTGTGAACCGTAACTACACTGCTGGCACAGCCCAGGTCCCAGCTTTCCCATGTATGCTTTGTAGGTCTGCATTGTGTTATCAGTTCTTTTCCACTTTTGTATAAGAAGGTACTGATGGACATTAATATGTAAACATCTCTAAATCCACCAGAATCTGTTCTTAAAATTGTATAGAGTCATTAATACTTAAGCTTCAATAATCAAAGCTAATTCTATCAGCATAGGTAATCTGATAAACAATATTGCTATAACAATGTAAGACAACTCTTGAATCTACAAGAGAAGGGAAAAAAATCAAGAGCTTCATAGCAGGAAATTTTATTCCTAATGCAGTTAGCTTTGCATTGCTGCAACAAAATAACACAACCACTTCAGTGAAATGACAAGGCTTACCTTGCTCAGCGTGACCCTGGCATCATGATGTCGTGAATACCAATGGCAGCAGTATGTCTCAGGGCTCATGGCCACACGGAGAACTGACACAGAAACAAAGGATGAATGGAGCCAGGCTAACACCTCATGTGAACTCAAGGTGGCTATATGAGAACTACCTAGTAATTGAGTGCACATTGGCCAGTGATCTAACAACTGGAATCATTTCTGGAAGGTTCTCTAGCCCCCAACCGCACCATCCTTCCTGGCAGGACTTCTAGCCCAGCAGAATTCTGGAGGAAGCAATCCACATTCACATCACAGCATTTCTTCATGGTAAGTTGCAGTTATCATTTACTTTATCAAGCATTGTGGAGGTAGATCAGTGGGTAAGGACTTGAGTCCCTAACATAAATGTAAAATAAGGGAATGGCTACATATGCCTATATCAACAGTACTAGAGAGCAGGGAGAGGAAGAACCCAGGAACCTCCCAAAACAGCAGTTGTTGGGTTCAGTGAGAGTTTGTCAGGGTAAAATTGGGTGGAAGTAATAAAGCAGGACACTTAACACCCTCCTATGGCCTCAGCACATGCAGAACCACACACACATAGGTAGAAATACCGCATCACACCACCACACTACTCCACACCTCTATGCACACACATTATCTCTGTCTCACACACAGTCACATACACATAGGAAACTAGCCTTATTGTATAACACAAAGGAAACATCCTTTTTGAATTTATATGAAGAAATGTCAAATATCAGACAAAAATACCAAGTTATTCTTTTTTAATAGACTACTAAGTAAATACGGGGCAGAATTAAATGGCAATACTGTTGCTTTTCACTTCTGAGAATAAATCCCAAAGATGCTCACATATCCATGTGTCAAGCAGCAGTATTTACAGTAGCTAAGCTATGTGATCAGCCTAGGAGCACTGGTGGATATGCAGAGGAAATGTGGAGACATGTATAACGGAGTGTGACTCATCATAAAGAAGAAAGCAGCTGTGTTATTGCTATGGAAGTGGAGGCAACTGGAGACCATCATGATGAATGAAATAAGCCAGTCTTCCATGATGTCCCAGTCAAATCTCTTAGGATTCATTTCACATGCTGAAGCTAATCAGGAAACTAGGACAGAACATGAAGGACAGACTATTGGGATAAACAAGATGAAAAGCAGCAAAGGGAGGATACAAATGGGCAACAGAGGGGATGAATGCTACTCAACATAGTGTGTGTGTGCACAGAAATGTCATAACAAAACCCGTACATTGTATAATTAATGTACAATTGTTAACAAAGAGATAGTGCTGTTAGAATTTGTTTTTATATTAATTCTTTATTATTGAGATTTCATACACACATGTAATTTAAAATGATCATATCCACCACACTTTTCTCCCACCCAACTCCTTCATTTATCACCCACAAACACATCCCACTCCAAAGTTTGTGTCTTCTTTTGTTACAGCTTGACCTATGTTTTGGTTGACAAAACCAAAGGATGTCTGTCAAATGACTGCTGCAGTGTTTCATAAATCCAGGGGGACCTCAGTTCTTAGTAATTAGCCCTTCTAACTTTTCCTAAGTTCCAGCTACCATAGCCCTGCATCAGCTTGAAGCTGTTGTGGATTCTCTGTGTTTCTAGGAAAGTAATAATGGAGTGAGAAGGAAGCTTTCCTGTTCTTCTGTGAGGAACAGGAAATACCCTCCCCAGCTTTCTTGACAAACCAGTGTAGATTCCAGAAAAGACTTCTCATACTTAGTGTTATTTATAAGTGGTGCAATGTTATTCATTAAGTGGCACTGTTTACCATGTGAGAAAAGCCATGAGGTACAACAAAACCCACTCTAAGAGTTTATTAAGGAAAAGGAACAGAAGGGGTGTGCACAGGCCTATGGAATGACCCTGTAGGAAGAGCGGGAAGGAATAGGTGGGACCCGCTTTTATAGGTTCCCCTGCACATGTGCACATGGGCTTACATAGATACGCCACGCATGTGCATAGATTGTGCCGTCACGCTGCTCATGGATTACATAGGACGTAAGGCCCTAGGATGACTAAGCATCTTTCCTGGCTACTGGACAGCGCATGTGTGGTCATGTAGCGGGGGAGTGGCTTGAAATTTTAACACTTAGAATCAGCTATCTATTATGTGTTCTATACTTCAGGTACATTGTGTGTTAAAGTTATTTTACTAGCTGACCTGAGGATATATCACCATGGAAATAATTGTGAGTCGGACAAAATGCATTCTATTGCCACCTACAAAATATATTTTAAAATTAAAAACATTTGCATCTTAAAGATACCTCTTCATTTTGGTTCTATCATACAAACTGTGTTTTTCAGAATGGTTAAGACTAATGGTCATCCTCAGATGCCATCTAAGAGTATCTATTATGCCAAATGTCATAACACAAATTCCCTTATTTATTTTCATCCATGAATTCAAATCTATGGCATAGTTACGGCACAAGTGAGGAAGTTAGTTTTTTATTTTAATACGCACGGCATTTAGCACCAAACTGGTAAGGCAAACCTCCGAGGTGTGAAGTTAGTTGCCTCTGATTCCTTTTTCTGCTTCTGTTTTCACTTTCCCATCAAACATAGAAATACTGAAGTCACGGTGTTTTTGGATGTTTTTTGGCCGTATGCTCTTTACTCTCCAAGAGCTCCTACTTTGTGTACACTAGGATATTTGATACCACAGCAAATGACTTCTCTGTGTACTCTTTGTATTTTGGCCTTTTTCTCCTTTCTCTATGGTCAGAATAATTTTGTCATCTTATCTTCAAGTAAGCTAACTTCTGTTTCTTTATTGTCTAATCCACCATATCCATCTAGGAAATTTTCCTTATGGGACGTTGTATTTCATGTCCCAGAAGCTTCATTTGTTTCTGTTTTATAGTCTGTTTCTCTCATAATTGTATCTGCTTTCCAGTTAATTCTTGGCTATTGGGGATTTGGGTTTATTTTTCCCTTTAAAGAGTATTGAAAAGATTTTGAAAGAGTAAAATAGTTATAAGTGAGAGGGTGAACTTAACAAATTTGTATGATAAAATATTACTCAGATATTGATGAGAGATAAAAAGGAGAATGAGCGTAAAGTGTTATTGAGAGATGAGGTGAAGAGAGGATCGAGAGGATCTGGAAGACAGACTGACGTCTCCTGCTCTTGTGACTTGTTTCCCAACCTGTCTGAACTCACTGCTACCAGCTCTACTCCAAACATTCTGAGCTCTGTGCTTGGGCAGAATTTATCTCAACCTGGAATCTTACTCATTCCTCCAGGCTAAGTGAATCCAGATTCCCTCTCTTCCTTTAAGTCTCCTCTATCCTTATTCAATTTGAAATAGGACCAAACATTTAGCAATCCCTTAGTGTGTAATATTTATTTTAAGAAATGATCTGGGATATTATTTTTTGCAGTATGAGCTTTTCTTGAGATATGGAAAACTATCAACTAACTCATCCTCGGTAGGGCACCAACGACTTACCAAAGTAATAGTTCCATCTGCATCAAGCTTGGTGAGTCAATGAGTTTATTGGTTACAGAACATAGGTAAGGAGTTCTTATAAGAGCATAGATGAATGCATCTTGCCATGCCACTGGGGCATCTCACCAAAGCACATGGATAGGGTACTGCTTTTACCTCCTGTACACTCCGTCATTTCCACAAACCATATGCAGCTGAGACAGAATGACACAGCTGGCAGGAATATGTAGTAGGGATTGATTGGAATGTCATGTGGTGTTGATCAGACCATTCTGAGGGCATGCCAACAGGCTTCAACCTGTGAGGGTCTCTTGGGTCACTGTAGCTGCACCAACAGACTCATTCTAAGGACAGCATCCAACATATAATTATTTCTTGTTATTCTCATAATTCGACTTTTTCTCTCCTCTTCTTTCCTTAGGAATTGGAGGAGTAATTTCTGTAAAGTAAGCAGAGAATATATAGTTTTTGAGGCTTCTGCTTCTGTCCTTGTTTTTTTCAAGGATTTGGAAACCAGCCTAGCTTTAAGTGTTATCTGTTGAGAGAGTCGCAGAAGTTTGGGAGTGGTTGTATGCTGAGGATGAACTACTCACAACGTGTCTTCATCGTGACTCACAGAGACTGAGAACATGGACTCTGAGTTAGTGCTAAAGCCTAGATTTCCTGCTCACCAAGCTGTTTTGCCATGGGGAAGATGTTTAACGCTCTGGGTTCGTGATACCATTTTCATATGCCTTGGTTATGCAGCCCCATGAAACTGGAAAAGTTATATTTAGTCAGTTTTATGATGCACTCAACAGAAACTCAACAAGCTCCAGCTTCCTTGTTCCTTCCTTTCCCACTATTTTACCTTTGGCATGCTTGCCAACCAATTATTTTACTTTCACTTATTACTTTTTTGACCACTGTATTAGAAATTGGGGAAGCAGAGACAGTATCAGTTAAAATGGGGTTTAGAAAAATACATGGTGGCTAAGTATTGTACATTTTTTTTTTCTGGGTAAAGAGCCTGAGGTCTCTCAACTTTAAGTTACCCATTGGTCCTTCAAGACTCAACCATGACATTTTCTTCTCCTTCACTATGACACCCAACTGGGCCAGTCTGGGTGAGGTAACCTTCTCCCTTGTTATCACTTCTTCCTGCTCTGTTCCTTTCTTAGCTCTTATTACACTTATAATTTTCTAAGTGATGTTCCTTCATTACAGTATATTCCTCTGAGGGAAAAAAGAACATCTTATTCATGATCATTTTGCTCAGTGCTTTTTTAATATCTTAAAATTATCTTTTGACTCAAAGAACAAAAGTTAATAATAACTAAAAAATCAGGATTGTTTAGGTCTATGTGGGAGAAAATCTAGGGTTACCTTAGGTAGAAGGAAGTAAGACACTTTAATTTTAACTGTAGGGGTAATTAGTGTGTGTGTGTGTGTGTGTGTGTGTGTGTGTGTGTGTGTGTGTGTGTATGCATGAAAATAAAAGCATACTGATTTATTATTGATCCTGGGGACTGTATTGATTCTTTCTTGTGCCCTAGGCTAGTTAGTAATATTGATGTATAATGGATTTAGCATGACAAAATAGACACTGTAGTCCTTGGAGAATAGAAGCTACAAAGCACACTTTGAAAGTTCCTGTGGACAGAGGAAAGCAAAAGTTTCATGTAGCTCTGGGAGAGGGAAAGTCAGTCCTTTGCTGTACCGCTGATGCTGGCAGCAGTGATTCCCAGTCGTTGTAGACTTGCTTTCCCCAGGGCGGTGCAGAGGGGCAGCTTTCTTTCCTCTTCCCACAGAAATGGCCCTGCTTCAGAAATGACCAGAGGGAGGAACTCAGTCAGGGTATGGGGAGGAGATATCAACAGTCTATCGGGACTTCAAGTGTGGAATGGAAAAAGACAGAGTTTAAGTCCAGTCACCAAGCTCTTAGCTTCTTGGTTTTCTGCAGGATCTTCTACAGGGAGAGCTGGACGTGCTGGAGGATTGTCTTAGATAATCCACCCACTCTGATGCAGGTTATGCTGTGGGCACTCCTGTAGACTGCGTACTTAGCCAGACAGAAAGGCACCCTCTCCACCACCCTCAAGCCAGCTTTGAGTTCACCCACACTTTATAATAAATGGAACATTTACATACAGACTTCACTTTTCTCTGCTGTCTTAATGATCTTCCCCTGTGCCTCTGATAGATTAAACATAATAGAAACCAATTTTAACTCTAATTCAATGTTCTCTGTAGGAGAGGATGGCTGAAGTTTAATTACAATTCTTTTGTGCCAAATGTGTGTGTGTGTGTGCACACTCCAGCATGTGATACAATTCCTCCAAAATTTCCATCTCAGAATCAGCCCATGAATACAGTGGTCACATGCAGTAAATTTCATGGGGTGTGATGCTTTGGGACTGAAATCTAAGCAGAGGACCCTGGCAGCCACAGAAACAAGTTTCTGAAAATCTAATAAACTCAGAGCTTTTGTACATTTCAAATTTTTTTTTGGTTTGTTTTGTTTCCTCCATTATGTAAATGTACTGAAGAGGGACTAATAAAAATGTGGGTTATGTCATGTATCTTCCTCTGTGAAGGCCATTTCTTTGCCCCTCCTCCCTCAGCTAGGTATAAAATTCACAGTTCTTCTGAGACATCAAATTCAGAATACATTCTAGAACATGGTAAATTTAAACCATGTCCACTGTGGCTTTAAAATACCTTTCCTCGGTATAATTATCCTTTAGAGCATGCATGAAACTGTGTATTGCAGACTTTCCACGTCTCCTAAATCACAGATCTGAATACGTACTGAAGAGTATAGTGTATTTCCTAGCTTCTATTTCAGATCTGGTACTTGGTAGATCTCTCTGTGTGTTTCATATCTATGCAAGTGAGATGGGATTGGTAGCACTTTGTTTTCTCAGAATCAGAGGAGTCTGGGAGATGCAGTTGAATGCATATGGTCATCAGTGTTGCTGGGCAGCTCCTAGATGCATGACAAACACGAAAATACGTCTAAGACCGCATTACAAAATGCAAAACACAAACAGGTGGAGATTCTTTCATGAACACTTGGAACTGAAGGGGCGTTTGTAAGGGGATGCTTGAGTTACCATGGAGGATCGACAGTGCCTGAGAGTAGAGTGGGCTTTGGTAACCCAAAAGATTTCATTTTGCTGAGTGATAGGATGGGAATGTCCCAACAATACTGTATTTGTCAGGAAAATGAAGGGCTGGAGGATCTTCACTTACAGATGCCCTCAAGTTCCATCTCTGTCATTATTCGCTCCTATTTTTAAACATCAAAGGAATACCTAGTCCTCCTTTATTGGGATGCAATCCTCCTCATTGGCAGTCTCCGATGCTTAAAGGTCCAGTGATGCCTAGCCCAGTGTAGGCAGCAGTTTTGCCTCACTAGGGATTTAAGTTGTCATGATAAAGATGGGAAAAGTAGCAAAAATGTTGATGTGGATGATTCTATGACCGAAATATTGTGGAGAACAGCCAAGTAGTGTTTGTAAGTGAAATCTTGATGTTGCTTTGGTCCAATAAAGCCTAATAGTCACCCAAAGATTGAGTTTTCTCCACATGGTTTGGCTTGGTGAGGTTTTATGCCTTTATTACTATCATAAACTAAAATGATGAAAAACAAATCTTAATTTTAATGATAGTACTATGATGTATTAGTATAAACCCTTACATTTTATGGCAAGTAACATATATTCCTTTATATCTATATATGCATATGCATTCATTTATAATATTAGATACAAAGTGGGATGAGAATGAGATTTAGATAAGCACATTGTATTGTAGTATATATATAAAATTTCCCTTTAATTTTATAAGGCACTATAATTATTTAAAGTAAACATGGTTAATTAAATTTATTTTTCAATTGCTATATATGAAAATGAGACACTACAGTCACACAAAACGGTTGACTGTGCTAGTACTATTATGACAAGTGTGGTTAGAGGCACCTAGATGCATTCTTACGGGTTTCGTTTTTTCAGAATATTCCCCTTTAGTTCACAATTCAAATCTTGCATTTATAGTTAATGAAGTAATAAAATGCCATGGAAATTGTTTCACCATTTCCTTACCTCCAAGCGGAGCAAAATTGCTTAAATAATAATTTCTAGTAAGGATATTACATATATGTGTGTGGGGTGTGTGTGCTTGCATTTGTGTGATAGGTGCACATGTGTGGATATGTGCACGTGTGTGGGTAGGTGCACGTGTGTGGGTAGGTGCACGTGTGTGGGTAGGTGCACGTGTGTGGGTAGGTGCACATGTGTGGATAGGTGCACATGTGTGGATATGTGCACGTGTGTGGATAGGTGCGTGTGTGTGGATAGGTGTGCGTGTGTGGGTGGGTGCGCGTGTGTGGGTGGGTGCACGTGTGTGGGTGGGTGCATGTGTGTGGGTAGGTGCACGTGTGTGGGTAGGTGCATGCTACGTCCCGTGTGTGAGACAACTTGTGAAGTTCCCTCTTTGCATTACACGGGCTGCAGGGCTTGGGCTCAGGTCCGCTGGTTGGTGACATGCTCCTTACTTAACCTCCAAACTATCTCACTGGCTGAAGAAATGTCTTAGATGACTTGTATGTAGCTTACTGTTTTCCTAATGTGTCTCTTTGTTTCCTTTCCACATGAATGGATGAATGAACTAGGAGATCACGCAAGGCTTTGCAGCTAACCTGGATCCCCAAACACTTCACCCTTGACTTGTCATTTCTGTTAACACAGACTTACTTCTTTGAGTACTCATGATTTAAGATATCAGAAAAATGCACTGAAACACAAATATTCCTGGGAGGAATAACACATAACCCGCTGGGATTTTTATTTATAATTATTAGTAATTACTTGGCTCCAAGGTGAGATAAGACATAAAACACAACACAGATTATTGGAGGGAGAATGTGAAAACAATAGACTGTAGAAAGGGTACTATAGATACTAAATGCAGAATTTTATAACCAGATTTATGTAGGACCAGGTATCTTGTTTCAAAGTTTCAGATCTTCTAAATATGTGAAAATTTACACTATGAAGGATGACACAATGATTGTGCATGTGCTCACACCTTAACATTCTAACTATAAAACTTTTGGTATTGTAGTGAATTGTGAAACTTTTTCTTATTATATTAATTTCCTGGGGACTTGTTTCTTTTGGAAACTGCAGTCTTTCACTCTTTTCATTGTAAAATATCCTTTCCCATTTTTTAAACCTTTAATACATTGCTCAAATTCACCCTTTGCTGTGAAACTTGCCTTGATTTCCACTCCATTTGCTTTTATAAACACCAGCTTTCTAGCTCTGCACTTTCTAACTTGACCTTCCATTGTATTTATCTTATTTTTCTTGGTTTATAGGGTGCTCTTTATAGAAAGGGCTGTCCTGTTAGTAGTCTAGTTTTGTTACATATTATTGTTAAAGTACTATATGTTTACTACATGAAAAAAGTGAGCAAGATGAGAACCATAAACACTTCCTATGATCTTCTGGAAATGAAGCTCAAGGAATTGAAAATGGTTGCAAAGGAAGCTTTTTCTAGGATTGACTGGGTGGTGAGTCCAAGGAGGTAGGCAGGAATTTTCAGGTTTTCTTCTTTCCCTCTCCTGACAGTACTTGGCCTCAGATTCAGGCACATCAGTAGATGTGTGGCAGACCAGAATGGCTGAACAAAGGGGAGCTGCAGGTACTGGGAAGTGCCCAAGATCACCTAGTGAGAGGCAGCTCATGAATTTGCTCAACTGCTCCTGAGCTTTCTTCTGGACTGTATATATGTGAAACTAAATTTAGTGAGCGTGGTAAAGATGCTGAGAACTGAACTGATTTAATGGGCCGAGCAGAATCTCTGGTCCCAGACAGACTGGGAATAATTAACACTATTACAATGGGCTTTAAAATGGAATTGACACCAAAGTCATCCACATTTGAATGACTCGAACATAATCTAGATAGCTACATACCAAAGTAAAAAATATTTTCCAATATTCAGTCAATAGAATTAATATATTTTATTATCAAAATGGCTGAAAGATTTTTAAACATGAGAGATATGATACAATATCAATACCAGGAAGAAAAATAAGAATAACATTACCCTCAATACATGAAAGATTTTTGAGGGACAATTTCAACTTTATGCATACAGATTTGACCACTTAGATGAAATGGCACAATTCTTGAAAATGAAAAACTACTGACATCACCCAAGGTGAAAGAGATGAAACAAAATATTCTGAAAGTATCTAAAACAATTGGATTAATGGCTTTGAAGTCTTCCAAAGTAGGGGTCAGGTGGCAGACCTGTCACTGTACCATAGTGGCGCTTCCCACAGTCTGCACCTGTTGAAATCCACAGAAAAGAATACAGTGTCTCAGATGCCCATCAGTAATTTATGTCTTTCTTAATGCTCTGAAGGACAGGTGAACATCTTTTTGCCACATCAAGAACCCTGATGCCCTATTTTTTATTGTCCTATGATTTAGAATGTAAATTTCTTAATGGTAATATTTTAGGGAGTGGGGATTTGTTTTAGAATTAATGGTTTTAAAACATCAGCAAAATTCCAGTATGCTTTAACTAAATGTGGTTTCTTTGAAAGTATTTAAACTTGGCTCCTGATACATCTCTGATGACTACTCAAAGCCACATTTAATCTACACAAATCTATTTATTCACGTATTAAACAGGTTTTACAAAGTCGGCTCAACCTAATTTTAATGGAAGCACGTGGGGAAAAAATGAATACAATGAATCTCAAGCTTTCAAATAAGACAATCTGATTTTTGTAACCAAGCCACCAAAGCCTGGCTAAAAATAATCATTGTTTCCCGCTGTTTTGGATTCAAAATCAGTTGGCAGCACAGTGAAGTCCTAAGCTATGGGACTTTCAGACAACAGACTGGGGTGGAGGAGCATCTGCCTACACAGCGCTCTTATCTTTCTACCTCTGCTTGTCAACCAGTTAATTATTTATTAAGTTCAATTTCTTTCTATAATTCTGTATTAAAACTAGTACATTAATCAATTATATGACCTTTCCCATTCTTTTTATATAGATGCAGGCTTGGTTGGCATGAGGATTATCTTCTGACTTACTAAAATAAACATTTGACAACATGTTTTGCTGTACCCTGCTAAATATTAGTGACTTCACAGACTACGGTATCTACTTCTTTGGTGCCCACAGCAAAAGCATTTAGTCAGTGTTTTTTGCAAAGTTCTTTAGCAGTCTACTTCTAGCTATGACAGAGTTATTGAACAGCGAAGCAACCAGAAAAGACCTACAAGCAAGACAGAAGTACATTCCCTTCAGGAAGGAAGGGGAAGCGGGGCGGAAGGGGCATCTCTCTGTAGATGGGTCACGTCACATAGGAGTTAAAGGTTCTCCTTTCTTCTTCCTTTTTTCCCTGGCACAGCATCGTTGTCTGCATCATTCTTGGAGGTGACTCACTAGCCCCATTCTCATACACTGCAAACCAGGAAGAGGAAGAACAAAGGGATGGTGACTATATGACTTATTGTTTGTGTGTGTGCGCGCGCACGCACACACACACACACACACACACACACACACACACACACACACGGACATTAGGAGATAACTTTCGAGAGGCAGTTCTCCTTTTCCACTTTCTGAGGCAGCATCTCTCTGTTGTTCCTGTTGCTACACTTCATACTCCAGCCTACCTAGGCAGGGAGATTCTTCTTTCTCAACTTCCATTTGAGATTACAGATGCAGTAACCACCTCTGGCTTTTTTCCTGGACATTCTGGGATTGAACTCAGATTATCATATTTGCATGTGCTAGCACCTTTACCATCTCCTTTGACCAGCTATTCCACTTAAAAAAGACAACTGCCAGAGGTGGAAAAGACTCCTCATAGTCCCTTAGTCAATAAATGACATGGTGACACCTGCCTCTAGAGGATATGGGATGATATTCTCTACTTAGGTACTTACTCCTCAGGGTAAATCTGAAAGTTGTACCACTAAGAAGAAATGAATTTATGTGAGGAGACAGAAGTCGGCCACAGTATCCTCTGATGTTTTGGTTTTACCCTATCTGACCACGGTGTGAAAAAGTAGATCTCAGAAAGGATTCTTACAGGTATGTAGAAAGAATACCAGGCATGAAGATTCTCTAGAGTAGTTTGTGCTATGCAAGTGCAGCAAGAACATTGCAGAGTGGGAGATCCATGAACTGCTCTAGACTGAATGATGAGCAATTTAAAAGCAAAGAATATGGAGTGGACATGGATGGCTCCAAGACCTCACAACAACTAAAAATGATAGATGCCTGAAATCTAACCGGAAATGATATCAACAAATGCTGGTGTACTTGAACACTAAGCTTCTCTTGAGCAGGCTGTATCCTTTGAAGGTGTTGTAACCCAAGAGTTGGCCATTCATTTACCTTCTTCCTTTTCTCTATTTTGTTTGATTGCTCAGCATGCTGCTCATTAGCTCATCCCCACACTGAGCATCCACTAGCTATGGGGTGTTACAATGCTAGCTTTTGGTCTGCATCCTGATTAGCTTCTTTTGCCAAGATATTCACTATATTTTCCATTTTAAAACTTCCCTCTGCATCCTATAAGAAGTATTTGTGACTCTATGGCTTTTGAGCTTTGCTGAGGGATGACTTTCTCTACCCTGTGAATATATGTTGTTCCCATTGGTTAATAAATAAGCTGCTTTGGCCTATGGCAAGGCAGCTGAGAGGCAGGTGGGAAATCCAAGGAGAGAGACGGGAAAGAGAATGGCAGCAGAGTCTAGGCAGATGCCAGCCTGCTGCCCAAGGAGAAACATGTAATGGGATGAAGGTAAAGCCACAGAACATGTGGTGATACATAGATTAATAGGAATGGGTTAATTTAAGATGAAAGAGTTAGCTAGCAAGAAGCCTGCCATAGGCCATACAATTGGTAATTAATATAAGCCTCTGAGTAATTAGTTTATAAGCGACTGTGGGACCCATGGATGGGAGAGCTCCCCCTACCACAGGGCTAGGCGGGACACAGAAAAACTTTAGACTACAGAGCTTCTAGTCAGGTATGGGATGAACTTTCCTTGTTTTGGAACATGGTATATACTTTTTCTTTTGGGGAATCAGGCTTGCTCCTGACTTCTTGCTGGTAAACTTTGGTGGGTGGTAGTGTTTCGTGTATGTAATATGTACACAGTCATAGGACTTACTGAGCTCCAACAAGTCATGATCTAGAGCAGAAAGATGCTGGTTTTATAAATGGTGCCTAGACTATAATACATCTTAATGAGTGTTAGATGACTATAAAATGGTGACTGTGCCTGTGCATGTGAGATGCCTATTACTCTATTTTCCTGATTTTAATAATAGCTAATGAGCAATTATTAGTATAAAGCTTCATTCTGCTCATAAACACTTGATTGTTTTAACTTGTTTATCTCTCAAAACAATCACGTGAGTGAGTTGTTTTATCACATCCTTTGTTTCCTTACAGAAGTGACAAAGGAGGATTCAGTCCAAGTGGTCTACCTTCAGAATCCACACACTTGACCATGACATCCACCCATAGAACTCTGCAAAAAAGCCTGTATCCTTTAAGAAAGAGAGAAAACACTGTGATAATAGGCACTTTCCTACATCAGACAAATACTTTAATATATCCTATTGTGAGGCATTTGTTAAGTACCTGGTCTCCTAGAGAGACAAATAAATGCATATCTTTGCAATGAGAGACACAGGAAAAACTGACCACTGTAGGCAATCTTTAATCTTTTCAGAAAATACTTTCTAATTTAGTAATTGATTTTGTAATTTGCATAAGATAGATTTGCAAAACAAATTGGGTTAATTTTCAGGTATGAAAACTCTCTGGGAATTAATTGGTAGCTTTTCCTTGATGTAGAGAACATCTTGAGCACAGAGACTAACATTTCAAATAACATCCCTGGTTTTACAATCATGGGGCTTTATTTTATAAAGCCAATAAGATGTAATTACATCTGTGGTGTTATTAAAAAAGCAAAATTAATTTATGTTGCAGAGGGCTATGGAGAATTTCACACTTGTGTGTATCGATGCACAGAACTTCGAACAGTCATAAGATACCATTCTGAAGGCTGGATACACCAAAACTCTCAGTATAATAATGAGAAATAGTTTCATCTTGTATTTAAAGAGGAAAAACAAGAAAGCACTGCACTTTTAAATTTACTATCCAGTATGTTTAGCTTGTTCCCATGTTTTGTATAGACCTTTTTGTAATGTAGTCTAATCATCCATTAGTGTCCTGCAGGTGTGTTGTATGGTCTCACAAACTAAGTAGTTTAAACATAGGTTTTTATCATGAGATCAGAAGTTAAAAATCGGTCCCAAGAGAGTCAGATTAGGTGTTAGCGGGACTGCCTCCTCCTGGAAGTTCTAGCAGAGAATTAGTTTCTGCTTTTTCCAGTTCTGGCAGCTAATGACATTATTCTTATGACTACGTCCAACACATTGCCTCTTCTCTGTTGGTCCTTTGCTTCTTCCTTTAAGAGATTGTAATCATATTGATCATGTAAAGACAATCCACAGTAATCTCCTCATCTCAAGGCCCTCAGTGGGAATTGAGAACCTAGCCTGTCGCGGAGGGGAATATATCCATAGGTTCTGGGGCTGCAATGTGGAATGCTTGCCAGACCACTGTCCTGCTCGTTAGCAACCACAATCCATTTTACATTTTATTTCATCCTATTCCGATTTTTAATTCTTTCTGTTTATGAATTGGATACCTTCATTACAAGTAACTGAAAAATGATTTCTGAACTGCAAAAAATTGTTGAATCAGTCCATCCATTTGTGCTTAATTATTATGGTCCAGTAAGTTTATCATGGTTATTGCCTTGCTTTGTCATAACCATTGTCTATAGTTTGGAGTTGGATTTATTGACCCCTTAACATTTTTAAGCAGTATAAAGCACTTCTCTATATGTGTTTGGCATCTATCTTTCTTCTTCTACAGGTCTCATGTTTATTCATTCCTCCAATTTTAACAGGATTCCTTAGCTAAAAGATTTTGAATACATATAAGAACGTAATATTGTTAAAAGCCACCAAAAAGAAAGGATAATAGAATTTCAGAGCTGAATAAAAGTTAAAATTAAAAATCCCTCAGAAAGAGTTTACCCAAAGGTCAGGATGCCGAGATGAGAGCAAGCCTAGTTTTCTGCTCAAGAGGAATGGATGGCAGAGGCTCTACACGCTGTCCAAATGAGAAATGAGCTCCAGGCCCACACTGCCTGTGTGTCCATCAGTGAAAACTTAAGGCCATTTGGTTTTATTGGCCACAAAACTAAACAGGAAAAGAACAAGTAGTTTTCCTTCCCTACAATGGAACATGCTGTGACAATGAGTAATACTTTACAAAGGAGCACTGGGGATACAGACTTGGAGCTGAATAACTTTTGTTATTATTTTAACCTTCTCAGAAAGTACTTTGTTCTTTGTTTTTTTTTTTTTTTTTTTAAATAAGAGAGTTGGCTGTTTTTCCATAATTTTCAGGTACTGAAAGTGTTTTGATTTGTTTTGGTTGGCAGGGTAGCGCTGTGAATTCTAAGAGGTCTTTCTAGGAAGAATGAAAAGATGTGCCTGGAATTACCGAGTAAAAGGATTCTGAGTAACTAACTCAGTGTAGTTTAGGAGTGCTACTTCCCATGTACTAGTCTGAGAGATGAATAATTAGGATACAGATGGGGAAAGCTGAGATGAGGCCATGAAAAATTAAATAATATAGAGACTTTTGTCCTATGCTCTTGATGCTCAGTCACCTGGCAAAATGCACCTTGAAGAAGGAGCTACAATTTTGACTCAGTTGTTAATTTCCTAGTGCCCTTCTCTGTTATGTTCTATCACTTTAAAAACAAGCAGTTATTGCAAAGATACTTCTGGATACTCAGTAAAAAGATACCATGTATCCGGGGGATCAGAGAGGCATGTAGATAAACAATGCTGGTCTGCTTAAGATGGTGGCCTGAAATTCTACCACATGATGTCTCCTCTTCCCCAACACCTCACAGTATGGAAAGATGAGAAGCATTGCAACTACAAGAACAATCAAGGGTCAAGGCCTGTGAAAATGGGCATAAGCTAGTGCAATACCACTGAAAACTTGCATTCATGGGAAAAAAATAATAAAACCCTGAAGTGAAAAGGGGATTTGATCAGGCTGTGAACAGTACAGGTTAGACTAGCAAATACTGTGTTATAGACTTCCCACACTGGGATGAAGTAACTATGTAGATATTCACATCCTTGTATTCTTCTTTTCGGGGAAGAGCAGCAGTTTGAAAGGAAGAGAGGGAATTCAGAGTTTCAGAGAATGCGCTGGGCTGGGTGGAGGACATATGTATGTGTATGTATGTATAGTGATGTGTGTCTGTGTGTGCATGTTTGTTTATGTGACTACACATGCATATGTATTGAGAGGCCATAGATTAAAGGTGGTTGTCTCCCTAGATGACTCTATACCTTATACTTTATGGCAGGGTGTTTCACTTGAACATAGAGTTTGTTGATCTGGCTAGTGGAGTTAGAGTACTTGCCCTGTGAAAAACCCTTGTATCCACTTCCTATGTCTTGAAATTACAGATGTGTCACCATGGCCATGCCTTCCTGGCATTTACATGCATGATGAGGGTCTAAACTCTGGTCATCAGGCATCTGCAAGAAGCATTTGTACTTTCTGAGCTAAGCCCCTAGGCTGTATGTTTCTCATGAAAATGAAGGCTGAGGCCCAGAGAGATGACCCTGTGATTGAATTCTTGCTGCCCTTTCAGAAGACTTGGTTCAATACCCAGTTCTCACATCCACTGGGTAGGTCACAACCACTTTTAACTCTGGTTTTAGCAAATATGACACTCCATTCTGACCTTAGAGGGTACATCCTTACAGGTTTGTATACACACACACACACACACACACACACACACACACACGAGCCCTGCTTTATCATATTTACCAAATCCTTAGAGGATAAAGTCCAACTATACAAACTAAGAATAGACAATAATTAATTAAGATTTTATCTTTTCCTTCATATAGATTGTAGAACTGTGGATGGGTTGAAAACCCCTCTTTCTAGAGGACGGAGATATGTAGGTAGGATTGAAACACATGGACTAGAGGGAAGATGTTATAGTTCCACTTCACAAGAAAATTTTTGTGAAACATAGAGCCAAAGCACTCATTATATAGAAGAGAGAAGGCAGGAAATTTGCTCAACCCTGTGTTAAAAGAACACAGCCAAGAAGGCTAAACTTTGGAAAACCCTGGGTGGACTCAGCAGGACATAGAACTCATAGAAGAATAAGCAACGGGACAGAAGTCAATCATATAGATGATGGTCATGGAAACAGTGACCCAGGTCTGCCAGGTGTCAAGGGAGGGTAAACTGATGGATCAGCATATACAAAGAATAATCCTGGACTGCACTGAGCTCCAGAAGGTGCTGGTAGGATATCTAAGAAAATCTGAATGAAGTATTTGCTACATAATAATGTTAATTTCCTGCTTTGAAAAATTGCAATAGGCTTATATAAGAGAATGTCTTGATTTTAGAAATCCATACTGGAAAATTTAGAGGAAAAAGGAGACTTAAACCTATAATTCTTCTAATGTTTTTCTAGAAAAAATAGCAGTAGATAGATAAAATGTAAAGTGGCAATATTTTTAATTAATTAATTAATTTTCCATCTTGATTGTAGTTTTCCCTCCCTCCTCTCCTTCCAGTCTCTCCCTACTAACCCTCTCCCCCACTCCTCATCCACTACTCCTCCATTTTTATTCAGAAAAACGCAGACCTCACAAGGATATCCACAAAACGTGGCCTATCAAGTTACAGTGAGATTAAGCACCTTCCTTTGTATTAAGACTGAGCAAGGCAATCTGAAATATTAGTGTGGGTCCACCTCATCTCTCTTTACCACACCATTTCAGCCACTTATGGGTAATTTTAAGGGAGGGACTCCCCTCTGGGCAGAGTGGGGAGCATTTTGTGGATTTAGCGAGATTTCCTGCAATATCCAAAACATGCTGTCACCAAAGCCCCCCCTCAGCACCCCTTCCTAAGAACGCTTCAAGAAACTTAAGTAATTATGGCTAGGTGTGGGAGGACACGCCCTCATCTTTCCTTAGTGTAGAGAAAGAAGGAAAAGAATCAGATAGTCACTGCCCAAAGCTATTCTGTTTAGAGGTTTTGCTGGAGAAGGGAAGAGTGGCCGATATGATGTTTTCTTTCTGATTTTGGATCAGTTGTCCATTAGGATTGCTAAGATTATAACCACGCTCCCCAACCCCATGTGTGAGAGACAGGCTATTTTCCTCCTGCAAAGCCAGAGGACATCTTCCAGTGGAGGAGACAGGACAGTATTTGCATGGCAGAGAGAAGGAAGGAAGGCGTGTTGATGCTACAGAAATGACAGCGGAGACATAGGGTGCTCAAGGAAAAGAGAAAGAGTTCTGAGTGGTGAAGGCCCTCCCCGAGAATGTCTGCTAAATGAATGGAAAATAGCAGAAGAATGAAACACTACTGTGAGGGGATGAGAAAGGAATCTATCTAGTCAGGAAAACTGCAAAGTCCATCAAAGGAGTGAGATATCAAAACAGAGACTGCTGCTCAGAGGGATACAGGAGAAACTTGTGTAGCCCCTGGGGTTTCTGGCTGGGCTGGGGCTATAGAGCATGGTCATGACATCATTTTCTTTGTTTTTATGAATGATAAATAAGAGAAATAAAGGGAAGGGATGTGAGCTGTGCTCTAGACATTTTGATTTTTAGATGAACTGGGGGTATCAGGCCAGATATTGAGTAGGCTAGGTAGAGAATATTGAAAGAACCATCTGAAGTGAAAAAAAAAAAAACCAGCTACAACTTTCAAGAAGAGAAGGGGTGATAGAAGCCAAGTAGAGAGGAAGGGAGGCAAAGAGGAAGTAAAGATGACTATAGCATGCATTAGGTAAATAAATAGTGTTTTTTAATTAATATGGATATTTTATTATTTATATATTAATAACTGCACAATTTTTCTGTATATTTGGGGGAATGAAAATGTTTATAACTTAGTAATGTTATCAAATTTAGTACATTTATTATAACTATTATTCTTACATAGTTGTGGCCCGGGTAATAAGCATGGCTGAATTTTAGGAACATTGGTCCAAATGGTGGGGGCACCCAACTCAAGACAGTATGCATGCAATTCCAAATAATGCTCATGGATTTTTCTCTTCTTTTATAAGTCTCCAGGAAGCCAGGGTATCTCAGCAACAACTTGACTATATAAAAACTACTCATGTAGAGAAAAGGGGAAACATAATTTCCTTAAGTTGTTTAGCATTCTAAATCCCTCATAAATTAATTTGCTTTTGAAGTAATGAAATTCTGACATACATAGTTTGCCTTAATGTGTACATGGATTCCTGAACACAGGAACTTATTTCGCATTGTTAATCTTGTTGCAAGCTATGAACTGCTCGGGCTGATAGGAGCTGCCTGCAGGGGTGACTTTGGGAGAACTTGAATGTCCTTTGTCCCCTCCTGTAGTCCTTACCTGCATTCCTTCTCAATTTCCTACCCTCTATGATGATTAGATGTAAGGCTTTCCATCTAAGCACCCATTATACAATGGGCAGAGAGACTTAGTTTTCAAATAACAAGTGTGAAAATGTGAAATTTGGAAAATAGCACAAGCTGACATTAGAGTACTGTTTTTTAGAGAAAACTGGTAGCTCTTGCAGCTAATCCTTGCTGATTGTATTGGAAAATATATTCATTTGATGAGTTATTATAGCTTTTTGCAATTGATTCTCTAATTTCCTCTCCCGTCAGTCCCACCCAGATCCAAAGCAGGCCCTGGCCATGTGTGTAAACTTGAAGGTACAAACTGCACCCTCATCCTCTTCACATTCTGCCCTTAGCACTGGCAGATTGCAGGAACTTACACAGAGAGGGACAAGGAGGAGGCTGAGAAAAAATCATCTCTGTCATAAAAGTGTGCTGCAGAAGAGGAAATATGTATAGAAAAAGAAATCAGGGAGCCCAAAATTATCATATTACAAAAATGTCTCTGTTGTGAAGCACAGCAGGAACAAATAGACATGTTTTCTCTTCCAAACTGTGTCCAGGAAACAGTGGTGTGTCGGGGGAGATAGACATGTCATCTCCTTGAGACTGTGTATGCAGTATTCACCAGGAAGAGGCTTTGTCACCGTCAGGATGCTTCCTCCACAAGACAGAGGATGAACAGACAAGGAAGGAAGACTGCTGTGGAGTAATCCTCTTGTACACTGTGAAGATCTGTTACTTGAATTGGTTTAATACAATGCTGATTGGCCAGTAGCCAGAAAGGAAGTGTAGGTGGGATGACCCAACTAAGAACACTGGGAAGAGGAAGGGTGGAGTCAGAGGTCACCAGCCAGACACAGAGGAAGCAAGATGAGAATGCCAGACTGAAAAAAGGACCAGACCACCTGGCTAAACATAGATAAGAATTATGGGTTAATTTAAGTGTAAAAGCTAGTTAGTAATAAGCCTGAGCTACCAGTTGAGCATTTATTAATAATATAAGCCCCTGTGTGGTAATTTGGGAATCAGCTGCTGGGTGTTTGCAAGTTGCTGGTGGGACAGAAATTTCCACCTATATATGGCACTCCAACATGCTGCATATACATCCACATGAAGCCTGAGAAAGCTCACAAAAATGGAGCCTAAAACAGTTTCCTAGTTCTGTCTCTCATGGGGGCCATGGTACAGAGAAGCTGTGGTGTGCAGGCTTGAGCTACAGTGTGGTGGGTTTCTGCAGGCTTACACAAGCCATGGTGCAAGTGTGTACTACATGACAGATTTAGGGTTTCTGCTCACACAGACAAAAAGGGTCAAAGATACACAGTGAGAACAGATTCAGTCAAAAAGGCCTCTAAATGGGTCACAATATATTTTAAAAATATGCGTAGGATTGAGAGAGAGAAGAGAAAGAATATATACTACCTTAAATTAAAAATAATAAAATAAAGTCCTTAAAAGGAGATTAAAGTAATATAAAGAAAATAAGCCACATAAAGATGAAAAATACACAGAGAGTCTGGATTATATATATTATTGTGTTTCTTTGAATTTTTGACTGTTAATGAGCTAACTGCTAAGAGACATTTGATTATAAAAGCTGTTAAATTAGATATGTTACTTTGGGAAAGAGGTTCTGCTTTTATTTCCACAGAAAATGAGAGGCTATAGATTCATTCCAGGTTAAGAAAAATCAGGTTTGATCAAGGAAGACTCCCTGAAATCCTGACTACAGACATGGGAAAATAAACCTAAAGTAACTACAAGACATGTAATGTATATTTTTATCTGCTCAAAAATAAAACAGAAAATTATCTTTGGCTGGCTTGTATACAATGCATAGTTTATATTTGTATTAATACAGATGTGCATGTTACCTTTAAAAGCTTATGTATTTTCAGAACAAGGGGACCAGACACCAATCAAAACGGACGGTCCACGTGATCCAGCATCAGAACAGCTTCAAGGCCACTGACTGTGATGATACAGCCTCACAGAATACTCCAGCCAAAACTTAACAATTATCTTGACTTTTTTAGGGTCTCTCAAAGATTACCAGTGCCTAATTAGCAGGAAGTAATCTAGAGAATTGCACCCATATTCCCCAAAGTAAATTATAGATATTTGTCATTGTTTAGAGGGGTTGGTTATAAGTTGTTATGGATAATGGTCATGAAAAAAGCTAAACAAAGGAGATTAGATTCATAGATCTTGTTCTGAAAAGAAAAAGAGGGGATATAGAAATGATAGGCTAAAAGGGTAGATTATTGAATCTACTTTAATCTAAAAAATAACTGTTAATCTTACATATTTTACATTGATATGAATTTTATTTTATTGATAAAAATTTAAAGCTAATTTGTTATACTGTATGTATATTTCAACTCTTGTTTAAGATATTATGCTTATACAGCTCATTTAAAAATGTAATGTATAATTAAAAATACAGATTAATAGTCATCCATAACAATTAAGCTTATAATCATGTTAGTTAGGTTTTCTAGGTATACAGAGATAAATTTCAGATAGGTAATCTTCAAATACTTCAAAGTCCTAAATATGGCATTTAAAATATTTTAATAAGTTAGACTTTTCATGACAGTGAGACACATCTGCTTCTGGCAGCACCAGTCGACTCCTGAGAAGGTGATGAACTTTGGAGAAACTCCTTATGCAGTTTGTTTTCTTTATGGCAAAACTGGCTAATTTTGGCAAGACATTGCCCTTAAAGTTCCACAAAAATCTTGCTTTCAGTTTTACTGTGGTAGCTACAGATCAATAACAGAACAATAGCCTTTCCAAATGACGACTAACTCATTCAGGAACTATTAAGTTAAATATATAAAGTAGTATTTAAAATATGTAAAATAAAAGTCAGTTTATGTAAAGTAGCATTTTATTTAAAGAAAGAAATTCAAGGCACTAGTTTTAAACTGTGAATGTGATTCTATCTGTGAGGATGCATGAACTGTGGAGAGGTAGATGCTGCTGTACTTAGCCTCTTACAGTAGCACGTCAAGTGGAAATTACAGCTGGAGTTCCTGATGGGAGGCACTGTAGTGGCTCTATGTCCAGAAGTTACTTGAGGGGGCGGGTGTTAAACTGCTTATAAATATGCAATGTAGGCATAAAAGAATTTTCTTACACTAATTCTACTTTTTATAAGCAAAATATTAGGATATAATTATGTAAATTTAAATTTTACATTTTGGAAACAAATAGCAAATACAGCCTTTTCCCTCTGGCATAAGGTATGCTTAAAACATTAACATTTAAATGTATGAATTTTAATGATATCTCTAAACAATGTGTTTTCTGGCATTTATTCAGGAACTTAAGCACAACAGAACTTCTTTTAGTCTGCAGCTCTTTTGCCTGATGTGTTTATGTCTTGTGAAGCCATGGGGAAAAGGACCCAAGACTGTGTTAAAACAAGTACTGCTATCCACTGTGTCTTCTTCCTTCAGCTTTGGTTCTCATACAATTGATGTACCCAAACCAGCTTCCAAAGATCACACATGCTGAGTCTTCGAAAGGCTGAACCTTCTATGTCACTGTGACTTAGAAATGCGACTTCCAAACCTTCTCGTCAAATGTGAGAACTTTTGTGCAAAGGATGCATTTCTGTTCTTAGATCATACATCATGCACCTCAGAAAGGCTGGAATCTAATGCTTCTGCATCCCACTTTGATCTTAACCAAGCACTTAGTTTTGTTTTCCATACTGGCATTTCTGATTTTACCATATTCTTAATCCAACCTAAAATGTTAGGCAAATTTCCAATGATCTGAAACCAAAGTCTTTGAAACTGATGAAATCAGACCAAAGTAAAGTCCTATAGAATAATTAAACTGTATTATCTATTTTGCACGAATCTAAGAAACGGCTCGTGCTTTCTTGTTCGTTGCTTCTCTCACCCAGACAAATGGAATGCTCCATGGGAAAATGTAGCCTGCAGCTGCCCTGTTCCTTTTGCACACGGCACTGTCTTAGCTCTTCACTGGAGTCATGAGTTTTACATAAGCTATCCTCTTGTATGTGTGAGGAGACTGAGGGGTTAATGACTGTCCCAGGTGGAAGGGCTAGCTACTGCAGGCCCTGCAGGGGTCTTTTCTGACCCCAAACTGCCCTCTTCCTCTCTGCCCACACTCTGCTTTAGAAACGCAATCTCAACTGCATAGCTTATGGTCCGTCCCACATCTAGAAGAATCCAATTGAACTTTTTTGTTTGTTTGTTTGTTTGTTTTTACATCCCAACCAAAGTTTCCCCTCCCTCCTGTCCTCTCAACTCCTCTCCTCCACCTCCCTGCCACATCCACTCCAGCCTCCCATGAGTATCAGCCAGTCATGATATCAAGTTGCAGTGAGACTAGGTACCACCTCTTCTATTGAGACTGGATGAGGCAACCTGGAACAAGGAAAAGGTCATAAAAGCAGGCAGGACAGTCAGAGACAGCCCCTGTTCTCATGTTAGGAGTCTCACAAGAAGACCCAGTTACACAATTATAACATATATACAGATGGCCTAGGTCAGTCTCATGCACACTTCCTGATTGTCCATTCAGTCTCTGTGAGCCACAGGTTAGTTGGTTCTGTGGGTTTTCTTGCGGTGCCCTTGACCCCACTGGCTCCTACACTCCTTCCTCTCCCTCTTTTGCAGGATTCCTGTAGCCCTGCCTAATGTTTAGCTGTTGATTTCTTCATCTGTTTACTTCAGGTGCTGGGTGAATCCTTTCTGATGACATTGGG
>CABHPR010160049.1:0-10742 GCA_902168415.1 Peromyscus melanophrys | reverse complement strand
TCTGTGAAGAATTGTGTTGGTATTTTGATGGGGATTGCATTGAATCTGTAGATTGCTTTTGGTAAAATTGCCATTTTTACTATGTTAGTCCTGCCTATCCATGAGCATGGGAGATCTTTCCATTTTCTGACATCTTCTTCAATTTCTTTTTTCAGGGACTTGAAGTTCTTGTCATATAGGTCCTTCACTTGCTTGGTTAGTGTTACCCCAAGGTATTTTATGTCATGTGTGGCTATTGTAAAGGGTGATGTATCTCTGATTTCCTTCTCAGCCTGTTTGTCAGTTGTATATAGGAGGGCTACTGATTTTTTTGAGTTGATCTTGTATCCTGCTATGTTGCTGAAGGTGTTTATAAGCTGTATCAGGTCCTTGGTTGAATCTTTGGGGTCATTCAAGTATACTATCATGTAATCTGCAAATAGGGAAAGCTTGACTTTGTCCTTTCCAATTTGTATCCCCTTAATCTCCTTATGTTGTCTTATTGCTCTGGCTAGAACTTCAAGTACTATATTGAATAAGTATTGGGAGAGCGGACAGCCTTGCCTCATTCCTGATTTTAGTGGAATTGCTTTGAGTTTCTCTCCATTTAATTTGATGTTGGCTGTTGGCTTGCTGTAAATTGCCTTTATTATGTTTAGGTATGTTCCCTGTATTCCTGATCGCTCCAAGACCTTTATCATGAAGGGGTGTTGGATTTTGTCAAATGCCTTTTCTGCATCTAGTGAGATGATCATGTGGTTTTTTTCTTTGAGTTTCTTTATATGGTGTATTACATTGACGGACTTTCGTATGTTGAACTACCCTTGCATCCCTGGGATGAAGCCTACTTGACCATGGTGTATAATTGTTTTGATGTGTTCTTCGAGTCTGTTTGCCAGTATTTTTTGAGTATTTTTGCATCAATGTTCATGACAGAGATCGGTCTGTAGTTCCCTTTCTTTGTTGTATCCTTGTTTGGTTTAGGAATCAAGGTAATTGTAATCTCATAGAAGGAGTTGGGTAGTGTTCCTTCTGTTTCTACTGTGTGGAACAATTTAGAGAGTATTGATATTAATTCTTCTTTGAAGATCTGGTAGAATTCTGCGCTGAAACCATCTGGTCCTGGGCTTTTTTTTGTTTGGGAGACTTTTAATGACTATTTCTATTTCCTTAGTGGTTATTGGACTATTTAAATAGTTTATCTGGTCTTGATTTAACTTAGGTATGTGTTACCTATCCAGAAAATTATCCATTTCTTTTAGATTTTCCAGTTTTGTGGACTAGAGGTTTTTGAAGTATGACCTGATGATTCTCTGGATTTCTTCAATGTCTCTTGTTATGTCCCCCTTTTCATTTCTGATTTTGTTGATTTGGATGCTCTCTCTCTGTCTTTTGGTTAGTTTGGATAAGGGCTTGTCTATCTTGTTGATTTTCTCAAAGAACCAACTCTTAATGACCAGTGATTGTTCATTCCTGTTATTTTTTGGTGGTAGTGTGTGTGTACTTCTCTTCTTTGGGGTTTACTTCTGTGGCTTTATCTATTGCCTGTGTTTTCGAGGGTGTATCTGACTTCCATAGGTTGGAATTTTCCTTATAGTGCTTTCTGTAGGGCTGGGTTTGTGAATAAGTATTTTGTAAATCTGGCTTTGTCTTGGAATGTCTTGTTCACTCCGTCTATGATGATTGAAAGTTTTGCTGGGTATATTAGTCTAGGCTGACATCCATGGTCTCTTAGTGTCTGCATTACCTCTGTCCAGGACCTTCTTACTTTCAAAGTCTCCATTGGGAAATCGGGTGCTATTTTGATGGATTTGCCTTTATAAGTCACTTGGCCTTTTTCCTTAGCTGCCCTTAATATTCTTTCTTTATTCTGTACGTTTAGTTGTTTAATTATTATGTGGTGAGGGGACTTTTTTGGGGGGTCTAGTCTGTTTGGTGTTCTATAGGCTTTTTGTATCTTCATAGGCATTTCCTTCTTTAAGTTGGGAAAGTTTTCTTCAATGATCTTGTTGAATATATTTTCAGTGCCTTTGAGTTGGTATTCTTCTCCTTCTTCTATCCCTATTATTCGTAGGTTTGATCTTTTCATGGTGTCCCAAATTTCTTGGACATTTTGGGTCATGACTTTGTTGGCTTTAGTGTTTTCTTTGACTGATGAATCTCTTTCTTCTACCCTATCTTCAACGCCAGAGATCCTCTCTTCCATCTCTTGCATTCTGTTGGTTATACTTGCATCTGAAGTTCCTGTTCGTTTCCTCAGATTTTCTATTTCCAGAATTCCCTCTGTTTGTGTCTTTTTCATTTTTTCTATTTCCGTTTTCAGGTCTTGGACTGTTTCCTTCATTTGTTTCATTGCTTTTTCATTATTTTCTTTCAGTGCTTTATTATTTTGTTCCAAGACTTTATTCTTTTCTTCTACTTTAATTGTCCTTTCCTCTAATTTTTTATAGCATTCTTCCCATTTTTTTTTGGTCTTTTCCTCTATATAAGCCTCTACCTTCTTCATGATGTTATTCATAAGGCTGTTTTCTTCTGCTTCTTCTAATTTTTGATGTTCAGGTCTAGGTGTTGGAGGAGGGCTAGGCTCTGGTGATGCTATATTGCTCTTCATTTTGTTGTATGTACTTCTGCCTTGGCATCTGCCCATCTCCTTGTGGTTTGTTCTTAGTCTTATCTGTGCACTTTGTCCAGACAGAGCTGACAGATTCCGGAAGTCTCTCTCTTGTTCAGCTGGGAGCTCTCTTGTCCAAATGGGAACTCTGGGGCAGGATGGGAGCTCTTGTCGAGAAGGGAAGTCCAGGGGCAGGATGGGAGCTGGGGACTGGTCTCCAAGTCTCAGGAAGTTGCTGGGGTCTCGGGCACATGGGTGTGGGGCCAGGGTGTGGAGGTTGCGGGGTCTGCCGGGGGTTTTGGAGAAGGGGAGCCTTCCCGGTAGGGCTAGAAGGGAACATGTCTGGTGGCCAGAACCTGGGGCCATGTTGGGCAGATCTTCCCCAGAGTGAGTGGTGCCCAGGGATGGGGTCTAGCCTGAGCCAGTAAACTCACCTCTGGTCCAGAAGGGAAGTCCAGGGGCAGGATGGGAGCTGGGGGCCAGTCTCTAGGTCTCAGGAAGTCGCTGGTGTCTCCTAAAATAACTTTTTTTTAAATTGAAAATGTCAAATTGTCTATAGTAAACACATAGACACAATGGTCTCTTTACTAAAAATTAAATAGACACAAAATAAAAGTATACTGCAAATAATTTACCGTTATATTTATATACACACAAATATATTATTAATAATGTGTGTATAGCCAAAACAAGACAAAATATAATATTCACATATTTTTGTTTCATTTACTTTTCATAACGTAAGAAGTCACATATTTGAATAAAATGTGTACAGTAATGCTTATCACAGCATGATTTTGAAGAGTGAAAAAACTAGTTGCAATGTAAATATCCAAAACAAAGGGAAAACATAGATAAGTAACAGAGTATTGTCAGGATGAAAATTAGGCAATTTTGTAAAATGAGAATAAATGTCATTAGTCTTCCGTTATCCTCTCACCTCCCTTAAGGTTTCTTCTTGTCCTCCCATGGTCTCTTTCCTAGTGTCATGACCTATATCCCTCCACATACTTATTTACAAAGACGTTAAGAAGATAGAAATTAGCTATACCAGCCATTGGTTGGCCACTCCGACAATCTCTCTGCCACCCTTATCCCAGGACATCCTTTAGGCAGGACAGCCTGGAGGTCCAGGGCTTTGTGGATGGACTGATGTCCGAATCCCTCCACTGGAAGTCTTGCCTGTTCACAGGAGATGGTCAGTTCAGGCTACTTAACAGCTATTGCTAAGAGTCTTAGCTGGGGTCTTTCTTGTAGATTCCTGGAAGATTTCTTTGTGCCAGATTTCTACCTGACCATGAAATGCTACATTCCCCTTTCCAGTAATCTTTTTCAGTACTTTCTCCCTCTCTCCTCCTCAAACCTGATCCCTCGTGTTCCCATCCCCACCCTCCTGCAGTCAACTCATGAAATTTCTTCTATTTCCCCTTCCAGGGAGATCTGGGCACCCCCTCCTTACTTGAACCCTCCTTGTTACCTAGTCCCTCTGGGACTGTTGATTGTAGCATAGTTGTCCTTTATTTTACAGCTAATATCCACTTATGAGTGAGTACATATGATGTTGTCTTTCTGGGTCTGGGTTACCTCACTCTACTCAAACTGGGTCTCTTTGTCCACCTTTAATACATGGAGAGGAGTTTAGTCTTACTGCAACTTGAGATGCCATATTTTGTTGATATACCTGGGGGGATTACCCTTTCCTGAACAGAAATAGAGGAGTGCATTGAGGGTGCAGGTACAGAGAGGTGTTTAGGTCAGAGGACTGGAAAGAGAAGAGGAAGGGAAGCTGTAGCTTAGATGTAAAAGAAAAGAAGAAAGAAAGGAAAGAAATAAGGAAGGAAGGAAAGACAGAAGGAAAGAAAGAAAAAGAAGTAAGAAGCTGTACTATCTGTGAAGATGGCTTATTTCACTTCACATCATTTCCATTTCATGAGCAAAGAGCAAATGTCATGACTGCATAAACTCTATTGTGGTTACATAGTATATTTTCATTAGTCATTCATCCATTGATAGATGATGGACCTCTCGGCTGCTTCTGTTTCCTAGTTGTTGTGAATAATGCAGCAATAAAAATGGATCTGCAATTGTCTCTGTGGTACAACTGAGAGTCTCTTGAATATCTATGAAGAAATAGTTATAAATGGATCACAAGGTAATCCTATTTTTAGCTTTTGAAAATTTGAAATACCGATTTGCATTGCCTAGATCCATTTACTTGTGGAATTCCTATGGTATCTCTTGCTGTTGTGTAGCTGGAAGTTTCTCTCCATTCCTGCCCGGCCCATGGTCCCTCAGCAGCTTATAAAATAATAACTCAGAAGCTTATATTAATTATAACTGCTTGGCCATTAACTCAGGCTTATTACTAACTAGCTCTTACACTTAAATTAACCCATATTTCTTATCTATGCTTAGCTACATGGCTTAGTACCTTTTTTCAGTTCTGCCTTGTCATCTTGCTGCCTCTGTGTCTGTCTGGTGACTCCTGACTCAGCTCTTCCTCTTCCCAGAATTCCCCATGTCTGCTTATCCTGCCTATACTTGCTGCTTGGCTACTTGACAATAAACACTTTATTTATCAACCAATCAGAGCAGCACACATTCACAGCATACAGAACGACATTCTACAGCACTATTGTTTCTAGTTTTTATTCCATTATCATTTCATAAGACATAAGGAATTTTTTTAATTCTCAAGCTTGCTTTGTAGCTGATCAATTCTCGAGATGGTTTCACGAGCCTTTATGAGCACATATTCTATGTCTCTTAGATGGAATAGTCTGTTGATCTGCTAAGAAGTTCATGTATTATATGGATATGTCCGGAAGTTACTTGTTGAAGTTTAACGTGGATGATTTATATAAAAACAAGGGTGAGCTTATGAATTCTCTCACTATATTTCTTTAAGAAACTAACTGATTTTGCTTGTCATTTCCTTTTTTTTATGAATTTGAAAATCCTGAAATTCAGTATATATATTTGCTAATTCTTCCTGCTGGATTGCTCTAGATATTAGGATTATGTAGTCTTCCTTATTTCTTTCAACTTGCTTTAATTTAATATTTACTTTTATACATTCCAATAGCTACTCCATTCCCCCTTTATCTCCCATTCATATGTTCTGTAGATTGACACCTAACTGTCAACTGTTTGGTTATGTGCATATTTGCTAATGAGCTATGACTATTGGAGACAAATGAAAACTTGTTTTTAGATTGGTCAGTTACACAGTGGATGGAAATAATTTACAATTAAGGTTATTATTGACATGAATTTGTTATTTTCTATGACTTAATGCTACCTTGGAGGTTGCTTGGATCTTTGTTAGTTATTGTCTTCCCTCTTAAGTAGTATTAGGAGTTCACTGCATTTGGAATGATGGATTTCTTTCCAGCTCTCATGTATTCATGTACCCTTCTAATGAAATTTATTGCTTCTGCTGATTTCATGAATGAAACTGTCTTTTTTCTTTCTCCTTAAAATATATTCTTTCAATCTGTCTTTGTTTTCATAATTACCTTAGTTTGAATGTGTCTGTAAATGCTCCATCCATTTTAAGAAATAGTTTTGCTGAATATAGCAATCTTGACTGGCTGCTATTTATTCTCAGGGTTTTAAAAAAAACATCCTTTCAAGTTTTCCTGGATTTTAGGGCTGAGATGAGAGACCCAATGTCATTCTAATGTGCTTGTCTCTCTAAGTGAGTTGGCTTTTGACTATTACAGCATTTAATATTGTTTCTTTGCTTTATATAGGCATCTTGACTATCAAATTTCATGGATATGTTTCTCTCTAGACATGTCTTTTGATGTTATTGGATTTGGATGTTTGTGTCTTTCCCTAGATTTAAGGGATTATCTGCTGTAAATTCATGGTCATTGCTAATGACTGCTATATAAGTGCACAATGAAAAAGACCAAGTGGAGCATAAAGAAATGAAAATCTACAGTTTGAAGGCACAAACAATAATAGGAAAGTTAATGTGGTCAAAGCTTGTCCTGAAAGAGATAAGATTAGTGCCATTAAAAAGACGCTTCCTGATCTACAGAGGAATGAAGGAAAGGGCACCCCCAGGGAAAGAATCCACCCTTCTAAGCTTCCGACATTTGAAAAGAAAAGGACTTTCCTGACCTTACAAAGAACAACAAAAAGCTGCTGCAAATGTGGTTCAATGGGGCCAGGGTCCAAACTCATGTGATGATCACTTTAGAGTCACAAAAGATACAAGAGTTAAGGAGTCATGGAATTTTCCTTTATAGTTTCAGAAAGCTGCTGAGGCCAGACAGCATTTTGTAGTCACACATGAAAACCTGAAGAGGGCAAGAGGTCCCAAGAGATCATTGTATGAAACTCAAAGTGAAGCCTGAGTTTTGTTGGAGCTTTCAAAACGTTGGAGATGCCGGAATCATAGGATATATACCAAGGAGAACTGCATATGAGTTGTGGATGCAGCTCAGTGGGGAAAAGTAACTTTGCAGGGAGATAAACTAAAAGGGCAGAACCATATAATCCCTTTGACATCACATACTAAACTAAAGAATTTATTATTTGTCCTGCTGGGTTTTGGTGTTGATTTGTTCTAGGATTTCCTCCCTATGAATCTACATGTAACTGAAAGTTTTCTTATGCCTACCTGGCTCCTGTGTCCTCACAGTCCTGCAACCACTCAGACCCAAATGAACACACAGAGGCTTATATTAATTATGAACTGTATGGCCTATTGGCTCAGAATTCTCCCTAGCTAGATCTTACATCATAATTAACCAATTTCTATAAATCTATACTTTGACACATAGCTAATGGCTTACCAGTATCTTTACATCTCGCTTCTCATGGTGGCAGCTGGCAGCATCTTTTGACTCAGCCTTCCTCTTCCCAGAATTCTCTTTGTCTGCTTATCCCATCTATACTTCCTGCCTGGCTACTGGCCAATCAGCATTTTATTAAACCAGTATACAAAAGCGTTATTCCACAGCACCCACATCTTCTTTTTGGAATGGTAATGTATATGTTGTACCCTTGTATTTGAAACTATGTAATTTGCTTTTTTATTTTAAAGGGGGTTACAATTAAGTGATTGCCTTGAATTTCAGAAAAGACTTTGGACTTTTAAACAGTTTCATGACTGAAAGACTATAGTCACTTTTCAAGTTGAAATAAGTGTATTTTGCATCATGATATGGCCATGAGCCTATGGGGGCCAGGGAGTGGAATGTGGTGTGTTGAGTGAGACATATCCCCATAGTCTTAGGCATTTGAAAGCTTGATACCCAGTTGATGGAGCTGTTTGGGGAAGCTTAGGAGGTGTGGCCTTGTTGAAGGAAATGTGTCACTGGAGACAAGCCTTGAAAGGTGGCATTTCAAGTTCTCTCTTGCTACTTCCTGCTTGCAATGGTTCAGATCATGAGTCCTCAACATTATGTTCTTGCTGGTATGCCTACCACTTACTTGTTGAAATGTCTCCCTATCATGATGGACTCTCATTCCACTGCAATCAAATAAATAGATCCAAATGTACTTTTCTCCTGTAAATTTCTTTGTCTCTGGTGTTTTCTCACAGCAATAGAAAAGTAAGTAATACAAGAACTAACATTGAGTTGTCCAAGGGACCACCCCCAGGAAGTGAGTTCGCTTAAGCCATCTAAAGAAATTGGCAGAATAACTTTTCCTTTAATTGAGATACTGCATTTCCTTCCACAGATTCCTGTGTCCAGTGCAGTACCCTATGCAGTACAGTGATAATAGTTCATCAATCTGCCAGGCTTTATGGATTACTTAGAAAAGCACAGCTTTCGTGTTTCTTTCTATCTCTATTATAAGCATACTTTTTCTGACACCTTGTTCTTCCCCAACATTTTGGGCTTCCTAACTCTTTCTGAGAAGCTGTCTACTCCCCCCATGTGGCTTCTTCTTTGCCATATGTCTGACCTGCATGTCAGCCATCACATAGCTTTTGTTCCTTCCCTCTCCTTTCTTCTTTGGCATGCTGCTGAGATGGACAGCTTGCATGGCCTAAGATTTTTTTCTTCTAAACTCTAATATAATGGTTCTTCAGTCTGATTTGTGTTAATTCTTAAATTCTTTTACTAATAATTCTTAGAAACTCAAGAGAACCTAGATTTTCCCACTTCCATCAGTTGTAAACAGAAAAATTGGAGGTATAAATATTTGTTAGAAAATGAGATTTAAAATAACTCAATGATTGACCTCAAGATCTTAATAAAACATGAAAAAGCAAAATATAAATCAGCAGATGGTAATGCATAATAAAATCAGAGAAGAAATTAATGAAATGGAAATAAAAAGAACACAAAGGATTAATTAAATGAAACAAAACTCTAATTACTAAAACCCAAAGTACCATGAGATTCATTTTTCTTTTTATAGTCTCTTGGCTGTGTTCATTCTTGTCTTCAGTCAGAATCATTACTTTTTGTATTTTCTTTAGGTCTATTGTCTTAGATACAATATTTTTAAGGGTATTTATATCATGGAGTAGAAAGGTTTTTTTCTTGTTGTTGTTGTTGTTTTTACTTCAAGAATGACAGGTAGTTTTTCTGGGCACTTAGTGTAGGTTATTCATTTTAGTTTTAGGACTGGAATGCATTCTTCCAGGCCCCTCTCACTTTCAAAATTTTCATTAAGAAATCAACTGTTATGCTGGTGTGTTTACTTTTTATATGTCTTATGTTATAGGAACTTACATTTTTTGATCTTGTCCAGTTGAGGTTTTATGCACTTCTTGTTTTCTGTATGAGTATGTCTTTTCCTAGTTTAAAAATGTTTTATTCTGTGATCTTGCTGAAGATCCAGACTATGCCATTGACCTAGGATTCTTCTCCCTCATATATTACTATATTTAAAAATTTTGATCTTTTCATGGTGTTTCATATTTCCTGTATATGCTGCTTTATGCTTTTGTTTTTATTTTATTTTGTATTGCTAGCCTATTTTATCTAGATCTTTTATTTTATTTTTGAGTCCTGATTTTCTATCTTCTGCTTATTCATTCTACTTGTAGGGCTCTCCTTTGAGTATTTGAGTTGTTTTATTGAGTTTTTCACTTCCAGCTTTATTTAAATCCGAGTCTTCAATTTTTTAAAATTACTTTATGACTTTCATTGTCAAATCCTAGATTGTTTTCCTCACTTCCTTCAACCTTATATTTGTATTTTTGGTATTTCTCAGGCATTTATTCTATTTAATTTCACTCTCTTTAAGTTCATTGAAATATTTCTTTGTGTCTTCTTGAATTATTTGATGAAGCTTATGCTGTGAGTTTAAATTCCATGTCCTGCAGTTCATTTGGGTAATTCTCTTTGGTGAATATTTCTATAGGACTGATGGATTTGTATGATGGAGACCCTGCCCTGTCTTGATCGTTCATATTGTTGGTATTTTGTGATGAGATATGGGCTTGTGGACTACTTTTATAAGTTCTGTGTCTGATATGGACAGAGTGGGTTGAGGAAGAACATTAGCTATACAGGTCCAGTTAGGCCTAAATGTTGGATATGGCTTTGGTGAAAATGAAGGGCAGGTAGCACTGGAGGTTGGCATGTAGAATATACATCTTGACCCAAGGAGGAAATTGTTGCTATCTGTATATCTGACAAAAAATAATATTGCAGATATTCAAAGAAATTAAAGAAAAAAACTTGTCCAAAAGAAACAAAATAAGCCATCCTATAAATATATTAAGTTCCAAAATTAATGGATAGTTTTCAAAGGCTGAATTTCAAATGACCAATATTCATATCATAAAGAGTTCAACTTAATTAAATGTCCTACTTTGCTTTTTGTTGCTGTAGAAAAGAATGACCAAAACCAACTTGGGGCACAAAATGAGTTATTTCATTTTACAATTTATCAGGGAAATCTGTTTACAGCTTACATCATCCAGGGACGCCAATTCACAAACTCATGGTTGGAGCTTGAGCCAGAAATTACCGTAGAGGATGCTACTCACTAGCTTCCTTCCCCTGACTTGATCTGCTAGCTTTCTTTTCTTGCCTTGTTTTGTCTTTTCTTTTTCATCTCATTCCTTTCTGTTCCTTTCCCTTCTTTCCTTCTTTCCTTCCTTCCTTCTTCCCTTCCTTCTTTCTTTCCTTCCTTCCTTCCTTCCTTCCTTCCTTCCTTCCTTCCTTCCTTC
>CABHPR010160048.1:3900-14333 GCA_902168415.1 Peromyscus melanophrys | reverse complement strand
TGTGTGTGTGTGTGTGTGTGTGTGTGTGTGTGTGTGTGTGTGTGTGTATAAAATGGAATTTTCCATCTACAATAGGAAGGCTTAAGGTATTCTGTTTTCTGTCTTCATTCTTTTTATACTAAAGTCTGTATTTTGCCATAGATCTTTCTCCTTAATGGCCCAAAGCTCAATCCAAATTGTGTGTGTGTGTGTGTGTGTGTGTGTGTGTGTGTGTGTGTGTGTGTTATATTGCATGTGTTTATAGTATATTCACTTGAGTGTGTAGGTTTCTGAACCTGTGCATGTGCATGCAGTGGTAGGTCTATAATGTAAGATGTCTCTCTCTATCCCTGTCTATGTGACTATATTGTGACAGGGTCTCTAACTTAACTGGAAGCTAAACACTGTAGCTAGGTTGACTGGCCGGTGATCTCCCAGGATACACTAATCTCTGCACCTTTGTGCTGGAAACTAAAGTGGTCATGCCCAACTGTTTACATGGATGCTGTGGATTCTAACTCAGCCTCTCATACTTACAGAGCAAACAATTTTGCCATTTGAGACAGATGTCTGCATACCCCAATGTGGGGGCCCACAGAGACTCCATAGTGTAGCCTTATTCCATTTTGATTCAAAGTCAGAGAGTCCAAGCTTGTTTTGCCTAGCAAGGCTGCATAATAGGCTATTTTGGCCAAAGGTATGGTTACCAGGTGTTTTATAATTCAAGGCTAATTACAGCATGTTTTGCCGTAAGGCGTGGCTACTAGATGTTTTGAGAATTAAGAAGGTGTTTACACTTGTTTGTACTTTGAACCACTGCGTCCTTGAGAGGGGGAGGTCTTTTGCCTCTCTCTTTGCTGGTGTATAAAAAGCCCATGAGGAATAAACTTGGGGAGACTGTGATATTGATTCATAGCCCTACCGATGCTATTCTGTGTCTCTGTTTTTTTCTTTTATGTCATCTGTCTCTATTTTTTTCATATCTGTTATTTCTTAAGCCTCACTCCTCCCTTTAGAACTATTCAAAGGTCAGGATGGACCTGGCACCCCAACTTTCTGAAATCTTATTCTGTAATCTTCGTTGCTAGGTTATGAAGTATTTGGGGAAGCACCTTACTCTACATCATTAATTAGACTGAAATATAAGTCATATATTGGAGTAAGTGTGCATAATAACAAATCCCAGGGGAAAGTTTTAATAATATTGACTTAAATAAATAAAATATTTGAAAGTATATTTTTAAGAATTAGAAATGAATGTTGACAAGATGCTTAGTGATTACAGGCACACACACACACACACACACACACACACACACACACACAGAAACACATAAATTAAAAACGTGATTAAAATAACTTTTTTAAAATTGAAAATGTCAAATTGTCTACAGTAAACACATAGACACAATGGTCTCTTTACTAAAAATTAAATACACACAAAATAAAAGTGTACTGCAAATAATTTACCTTTATGTTTATATATACACAAATATATTATTAATAATGTATGTATAACCAAAACCAAGACAAAAATATAATATTCACATATTTTTGCTTCATTTACTTTTCACAACATAAGAAGTCACATATTTGAAGAAAATGTATACAGTAATGCTTATCACAGCATGATTTTGAAGAGTGAAAAAACTAGTTGCAATGTAAATGTCCAAAACAAAGGGAAAACATAGATAAGTAACAGAATATTGTCAGGATGAAAATTAGGCAATTTTGTAAAATGAGAATAAATGTCATTAGTCTTCCATTATCCTCCCACCTCCCTTAAGGTTTCTTCTTGTCCTCCCATGGTCTCTTTCCTAGTGTCATGACCTATATTCCTCCACATACTTATTTACAAAGACGTTAAGAAGATAGAAACTAACTATACCAGCCATTGGTTGGCCACTCCCACAATCTCTGTGCCACCCTTACCCCAGCACATCCTTTAAGCAGGACAGCCTGGAGGTCCAGGGCTTTGTGGATGGATTGATGTCCAAATCCACTGGAAGTCTTGCCTGTTCACAGGAGATGGTCAGTTCAGGCTACTTATCAGCTATTGCTAAGAGTCTTAGCTGGGGTCTTTCTTGTAGATTCCTGGAAGATTTCTTTGTGCCAGGTTTCTACCTGACCATGAAATGTTCCATCCCCCTCTTCAGTAATATCTTTCAGTACTCTCTCCCTCCATCCTCCTCAAACCTGGTCCCTAACGTTCTCATCCCCACCCACCTGCAGTCAATTCATGAAATTTCTTCTATTTCCCCTTCCAGGGAGATCTGGGCACCCACTCCTCACTTGAACCCTTCTTGTTACCTTGTCTCTCTGGGTGTAGCATGAGTCTTAAAAGTTCTTATTAATACAATCAAACCTGAGCTGGGTATTGGGGTAAACACTGGAAGGTCAGAGAGACAGAATAAGCCACAGCTACCTCACCTCTCCGGATCCTCAGCTGGTCTTGCTTCCTCAGACTGGAAGCCTCTATGTCCTCATATCCAAATAACTCTCAGCTGTACTGCTGCTAGAAGCCTGAATGCTTAACCAGCCCAATGCTTCTCCAGGCCAAAGGCCTCTAGTTTCTGGTCCTCAGTCCTTATATACCTTTCTGATTTCTACCACCACTCCCTGGGATTGAAGGCGTGCTTTCTGGGATTAAAGGTGTGTATCACCGGGCCTGGCCGTTTCCAATGTGGCCTTGAACTCACAGAGATCCAGAGGGATTTCTGTCTCTGGAATGCTAGGATTAAAGGCGTGTGCTACCACTGCCTAACCTCTGTTTAATATTGTGACTGTTCTGTCTCTGACCCCAGATAAGTTTATTAAGGTACACAATATTTTCGGGAACACAATACCCCCACATCTGGGACTGTTGATTGTAGCATAGTTTTCCTTTATTTTACAGCTAATATCCACTTATGAGTGAATACATATGATATTGTCTTTCTGGGTCTGGGTTACCTCACTCTACTCAAACTGTGTCTCTTTGTCCACCTTTAATACATGGGGAGGAGTTTAGTCTTACTGGAACTTGATATGCCATGTTTTGTTGATATACCTGGGGGATTACCCTTTCCTGAACAGAAATAGAGGAGTGTATTGGAAGTGGGTGGGTACAGAGAGGCATTTGGGGCAGGAGACTGGAAAGAGAAGAGGAAGGGGAAGCTGTAGCTTGGATATCAAAGAAAAGAAGGAAGGAAGGAAAAAAGAAAAGAAATGAGGAAGGAAGGAAAGACAGAAGGAAAGAAAGAAAAAGAAGTAAGAAGCTGTATTATCTGTGAGGATGGCTTATTTCACTTCACATCATTTCCATTTCATACACAAAGAGCAAATGCCATGGCTGCATAAACTCTATTGTGGTTACATAGCACATTTTCATTAGTCATTCATCCATGATAGACGATGGACATCTCGGCTGGTTCTGTTTTTTAGTTATTGTGAATAAGGCAGCAATAAAAAATGGATCTGCAATTGTCTCTGTGGTACAACTGAGAGTCTCTTGAATATCTATGAAGAAATGGTTATGAATGGGTCACAAGGTAACCCTATTTTTAGTTTTTGAAATTTTGAAATACTGATTTGCATTGCCTAGAACCATTTACTTGTGGAATTCCTATGGAATCTCTTGCTGTTGTGTAGCTGGAATTTTCGCTCCAGTCCTGCCCTGCTCATGGTCTCTCAGTTGCTTATAAAATAATCACTCAGAAGCTTATATTAATTATAACTACTCGGCCACTAACTCAGGCTTATTACTGACTAGTTCTTACACTTAAATTAACCCATATTTCTTATCTATGTTTAGCCACATGCCTTAGTACCTTTTTTCAGTTCTGCCTTGTCATCTTGCCTCCTCTGTGTCTCTCTGTTGACTCCTGACTCAGCTCTTCCTCTTCCCAGAATTCTCCTTGTCTGTTTATCCCACCTATACTTGCTTCTTGGCTACTGAACAATAAACATTTTATTTATCAACCAATCAGAGCAACACACATTCACAGCATACAGAACGACATTCCACAGCACTGTTGTTTCTAGTTTTTATTCCACTATTATTTCATAAGATACAAGGAATTTTTTTTTAAATTCTCAAGCTTACTCTGTAGCTGATCAATTCTAGAGATGGTTTCATGAGCCTTTATGAACATGTATTCTATGTCTCTTAGATGGAATAGTCCATTGATCTGCTAAGAATTTCATGTATTGTATAGATTGGTCTGGAGGTTACATGTTGAAGTTTAACTTGGATGATTTATATAAAAACAAGGGTGAGCTTATGAATTCTCTCACTATATTTCTGTAAGAAACCAACTGACCTTGCTTGTAATTTCCTATTTGTTTTATGAAGTTGTTTTTTTTTTTCAATTTTCTTTTTACTACTTTATTTATTTATTTTGGGTTTTGGAGACAGGATTTCAGTATGTAGCCCAGGCTGGTCTTGAATTTGCACTGATCCTTTTTCTTCATGTAATATTTTTCTTTCTTTTTTTTCTTTTTTTTTTTATTGCCAAATGCCGTTTATTGAAGGAGGGAGGAGGTCTTAAATACAGACTTACAGCACAATGGGAGAACCCTGGAGGGCAGAAGTTCACTACAGATGTTTTACAATCTTGCATCTAAGCTGTTAATGCCCATTGTGCAGGATACATAGACAAGGAATTATGAAGTTGAAAACCCTGAAATTCAGTATATATATATATATATTATATATATGCTAATTCTTCCTTCTGGATTGCTCTAGTTATTAGGATCCTGTAATTTTCCTTATTTCTTTCAACTTGCTTTAATTTAATATTTACTTTTATATATCCCAATAGCTACTCCATTCCCCCTTTAGCTCCCATTCATATGTTCTGTAGATTGACACCTAACTGTCAACTGTTTGGTTATGTGCATATTTGCTAATGAGCTATGGCTATTGGAGACAAATGAAAACTTGTTTTTAGATTGGTCAGTTATACAGTGGATGGAAATAATTTACAATTAAGGTTATTATTGACATGAATTTGTTAATTTCTATGACTTAATGCTACCTTGGAGGTTGTTTGGATCATTGTTAGTTATTGTCTTCCCTCTTAAGTAGTATTAGGAGTTCACTGTTTTTGGAATGATAGATTTCTTTCCAGATCTCATGTATTCATGTACCCTTCTAATGAAATTTATTGCTTCCTCTGATTTCATGAATGAAACTGTATTTTTTCTTTCTCCTTAAAATATTTTCTTTCAATCTGTCTTTGTTTTCATGATTTACTTTAGTTCGTATGTCTGTAAATGCTCCATCCATTTTAAGAAATAGCTTTGCTGAATATAGCAATATTGAATGGCTGCTATTTATTCTCAGAGTTTTAAAAACATCCTTCTAAATTTTCCTGGATTTTAGGGCTGAGATGATAGACCCAATGTCATTCTAATGTGCTTGTTCTCTAAGTGAGTTGGCTTTTGACCATTACAGCATTTAATATTGTTTCTTTGCTTTATATATTTGGCATCTTGACTATCAAATTTCATGGATAAATTTCTGTCTAGACACGTCTTTTACTGTTATTGGATTTGGATGTTTGTATCTTTCCGTAGGTTTAAGTGATTATCTGCTGTAAATTCATGGTCATGCTAATGACTGCTATATAGATGCACAATGAAAAAGACCAAGTGGAGCAGAAAGAAATGAAAATCTATAGTTTGAAGGCACAAACAATAATAGGAAAGTTAATGTTGTCAAACCTTGTCCTGAAAGAGATAAGATTAGTGCAATTAAAAAGAGGCTTCCTTGCTGGGCAGTGGTGGCGCACACCTTTAATCCCAGCACTCGGGAGGCAGAGGCAGGCAAATCTCTGTGAGTTCGAGGCCAGCCTGGGCTACCAACTGAGTTCCAGGAAAGGCGCAAAGCTACACAGAGAAACCCTGTCTCGAAAAAACAAAAAAAATAAAAAATAAATAAATAAATAAAAAAGAGGCTTCCTGATCTACAGAGGAATGAAGGAAAGGGCACCCTCAGGGCAAGACCCCAGCCTTCTAAGCTTCCCAACATGTGAAAAGAAAAGGACTTTCCTGACCTTAGAAAGAACAACAAAAAGCTGCTGCAAATGTGGTTCAATGGGGCCAGGATCCAAACTCATGTGGTGATCACTTTAGAGTCACAAAAGATACAAGAGTTAAAGAGTCATGGAATTTTCCTTTATGGTTTCAGAAAGCTGCTGAGGCTGGGCAGCATTTCATAGTCACACATGAAAACCTGAAGAGGGCAAGAGGTCCCAAGAGATCATTGTATGAACCTCAAAGTGAAACCTGAGTTTTGTTGGAGCTCTCAAAATGTTGGAGATACCAGAATCATAGATATATCATAGATATCTATCAAGGAGAGCTGCATATGAGAAGTGGAAGCAGCTCAGTCTGGAAAAGTATCTTTGCAGGGAGATAAACTGAAGGGGCAGAACCATATAATCCTTTTGACATCACACACTGAACTAGAGGATTTATTATTTGTCCTGATGGGTTTTGGTCTTGATTTGGTCTAGGACTTCCTCCTTAGGAACCCACGTGTAACTGAAAATTTTTCTATGCCTACCCGGCTTCCATGTCCTCATGGTCCTGTAGCCACTCAGACCCAAATGAATACACAGAGGCTTATATTAATTATGAACTGTATGGCCTATTGGCTCAGACTTCTCCCTAGCTAGATATTACATCTTAAATTAACCCATTTCTATAAATCTATACTTTGACACATAGCTTGTGGCTTACCAGTATCTTTACATCTTGCTTCTCATGGTGGCAGCTGGCAGCATCTCTTGACTCAGCCTTCCTCTTCCCAGAATTCTCCTTGTCTGCTTATCCCACCTATACTTCCTGCCTGGCTACTGGCCAATCATCGTTTTGTTTATCAATCAATCAGAGCAACACATTCTCAGCAGACAGAAAGACTTCCCCAGCAAAGGATCAAGTGAACTCATCTACCTGTAAAATAATTAATTAATTAATTTAATTGAAAGAGAATTAATAAAATAAGAATTGACACTTCAAAATAAAAAAAAGATAAGCAAGACTGATAAACTCTCTTTTGTCAATGTAACATAAGAGAAGGAGAGAGAACAAGAGAATCAAAGTCTATAAAGTTAAAGATGAGAAGAGCCACATTATAATAGATTCATTCTAATGTAATTCAGTTGATTATTACTATATAATTTGAAAAACTGTATTAAAAATTGGGATAGTTGAAATTAATAGATAAATTTTAAGATACACAAGACATTCCAAAATTAAACCAAGAGGATGGAAAAAACTGAACTAGATCTACAGGAAGCATCAGGATTGAAGTAATAATAAAAACACAATAAGTAAATAAATACCCAGAAGGATTCACTTCTGAATATAACCATTTTTATAAAGAATATATTTTATAAATATTTTATAATTATATATAATTATAAAAATATTTTATAATTATAAATAAATAAAATATTTATTTTATACAATAAATAAAATAAATATATTATAAAGAATATAGTTCTTTATAAAAGAACTAATAGCAATGCTCCTCAAACTAGTGCTCAATATAGAAAGGAAGTACTGCTAATGAATTTATCATAAGAAACTTGATATCAAACTTGAAGAGGTGCCAACAACAACAATAACAAAAACATAGTCAAACATTCCCATTGGATATGAATGTAAAAACACTCAGTAAAATACTTGCAAACCAAATTTGCTACTGCATTAAAATATCATTCACTATGAACAAGTTACCATCAATCCAGGAATATACACTGATCAATAAAAGCAATATACTACATGAAAAGACTTTAAGGCAAACATTACATAATCATCTTCACAGAAAAGGCTTTAGACTAGCAGTTCTCAAACTGTAATTGTGACCCCTTTGGGTTGAACGACCCTTTCACAGAGTTCACAGATCATATCCTGCATATCAGATATTTACATTACAATTCACAACATTAGTAAACTTATAGTTATGAGGTAGCAACAAAAGTAATTTTATATTTCGGGGTCACCACAACATGAGGAACTATATTAAAGGGCTGTAGCATTAGGAAGGTTGAGAAACCACTTCTTTACTTTAATCAAAATCCTACGTAACTCATGATAAAATTCTGAAATTATAAGTAGGCAGTATATGACCCACACAATAAGGGCTGTATATGACAAATTTATAGATAGCGTTTTATTAAATGGAGAAACATAAGCATTTCCACTAAGTTGTTTAAGAGACAAGGTCATTCATTTTCTCCACTCAAAGTCAATGCTTGCTTGGAATGTTAGAAAGCGCAATAAAACACAAGAAAGAAATTAAAAGGGATACAAGTAGGATGCCTAATGATAGTCTGCTATACTCATAGATTGGTGCCTAGACCAATAGTCATTAGAGAAGCTTCATCTAACAAGTGGTAGAAACAGGTACAGAGACCCAAAGAGAAGGAGAAAGGATTATAGAAGCCAAAGGACTCTAGGACATCACAAGAAAACCCACAGACTCAACTAACCTGGGCTTATAGGAGCACACAGAGACTAAACCAATAACCAGGGAGCCTGTATGAGACTGACCTATGTTCTCTGTATATATGTAACAGTTGTGTAACTTGGTCTTCTTGTGAGACTGCTAACAGTGGGGACAGGTGTTGTCTCTGAGGCCTTTACTGGCTTTGGGGACCCTATTCCTCAAACTGGGTTGCTTTGCCCAGCTTAATATAAGACAAGGTACTTAGTCTTACTACAACTTGATATGGAATGTTTTGTTGCTATCCATGGGGGGCCTGCCCTCTTCACAATAGCAATATAGAAAGAGTGAATGGGTGGATGTGTGGTATGAGAGGCAGATGGGAAGTGTTGGGAGGGAGTGGGACACAAGGAGGGAGGGGAAATTGTAGTTGTGTTGTAAATAATTAAATAAATAAATAAATAAAAGGAAGATGTCTAAACCTTTTGAAGATGATGCTGTGATCCTATACATAAGACTCTAAGGATTCCATCAGAAAATACAAAAAAAAAAGCCCCACCCACTTTTCAGCAAAGTAACAGGATATAAAATCAACATACTAAGTTCAGTAACTTTTCTATAAGATGATAATGAACATGGTGAGAAATAAATCAGAAAAATTAACTCATTTGGGATAGCTAAAAAACAAAAATAACTAGAAATATACTGAACCAAGGATGTGGAAAACTTCTTCCACAAAAGCTGTGAAACAATGAGGAAGAATGATGAGGAAGACGGTGGAAAAGAGAAGACCCATGCTCATCTGTCTGCAGAATTAACATCATAAAAGTGGCTGATATTCTAAAAGCTGTCTGCATGTTCTGCAACTTCCTCCTGAAAATTTGATGTTATTCTCCAAAGAACTAGAAAACCTTATATTGGAATGCATATGGAGAACAGTGAATCAGCGATCCTGAACAAAAGCAGTGTTGGAAATATCATAATACAAATTTCAGATTATTTTACACATTAATAGTAAAACAAACAAACAAACAAACAAAAAAACCCAACATGATACCAACTCTAAAATACACATGTGGGTTACTGGAGTCAGACACAAAACCTCACATCTACAGCCACCTAATTTTTGACAAAATTGTCAAAAATGTTCTTGGAGAAAAGACAGTCAGTCTTCTACCAAATGAAGCATGGAGCTGTTATTGCACTGTCAAAGGATGAAATGGCATCCCTATCTACAGCCCCTTACAAACTTAATGCAAAATTGATGGTAGAGTTTAATGTAAGAAATGAAACAGGAGAATTTCTTAGTGGAAAACATTTCAAGACAGAGACAGGCAAAGACATTCTCAAAAGAAAAACAATGGTTCTGAAAATAATAGCAAGAGTAGACAAATGGGAATGCATGTAATTAAAAAGCTGCTATACCACAATGGAAACAATTCATCATGTGTCGAGACAGCCAACAGAATAGGAGGAAATCTTTGCTATCTGTACATCTGACAAAAAATAATATTGCAGATATTCAAAGAAATTAAAGAAAAAAAACTTGCCCAAAAGAAACAAAACAAGCCATCCTATAAATACATTAACTTACAAAATTAATGGATAGTTTTCAAAGGCTGAATTTCAAATGACCAATATTAATATCACAAAGAGTTCAACTTAATTAAATGTCCTACTTTGCTTTTTGTTGCTGTAGAAAAGAATGGCCAAAACCAACTTGGGGCACAAAATGAATTATTTCATTTTACAGTTTATCAGGGAAATCTGTTTACAGCTTACATCATCCAGGGAAGTCAATGCACAAACTCATGGTTGGAGCTGGAGCCAGAAATTACCATAGAGGAATGCTACTCACTAGCTTCCTTCCCCTGACTTGATCTGCTAGCTTTCTTTTCTTGCCTTGTTTTGTCTTTTCTTTTTCATTTCATTTCTTTCTGTTCCTTTCCCTTCTTTCCTTCTTTCCTTCTTTCCTTCCTGCCTCCCTCCCTCCCTCCCTCCCTCCCTCCCTCCCTCC
>CABHPR010160041.1:0-16530 GCA_902168415.1 Peromyscus melanophrys | reverse complement strand
ACACACACACACACACACACACACACACACACACACACACACACACATGCAGGATGGTGAGTTCTGTTCTGGGTTATGTTATAAGGAACAAAAACAAATAAGCACACAGCCACTGCAATCAGTTTAAGAAAAGGAAGTCAATGGTCACCACTGGCGAACCCTTTATGAAATACATGCTTATCTGTGATCGTCTGCATTGAGACCATGAGTGTGCACAGTGACTTCAGAGATGACTTTGTTACATTCTCACGCTGTTAGCACTGCTCTGCATGAGGTACACTCGCACATAATACCTTTTGGCTGATGTATTAAAGACAGCTTCTTTTCACTGTAGGTAGATAATTGGGTGTGTGAAATGTACGTAGAAAGTACTAAGAAAGGTAAATAAGTTATAGGTTCCTTTCCACAGAAAACCAGTCATGCAGATATACTTGGCTATCACAGGGCAGAGTGGTCAGTCCCAGTGCAGGGATAAGATGATATTGACGTTCTTTTCCTGTCACGGTAGGTCTGAAAAAGCATTTCTTCAGTCAGTATTCAAGCTTGGCCTTATGGGACAAGTTAGATTTCAAAAAGAAAAACAAACAAACAAACCACATGGACAAATACTCTCTGTATCAGTGGACCAGCCTGAGCCAAGATGGGATGGGGGAGAAAGTAATGATCAGAACTATCAAACTGTGTCCTGTGAGTGTTCATGCCTCCACCTGATGGTCCAGTGTGTCGGCGCTAACCTGCCTTATTCATCACTGTTGGTTTGGCTGGTACCCAGAGGCAGTTTCCATGGAGCTGGAGTGCATACTGTATCCATCTAAATGCTCAAGGGCATTTATCATCTAAGTGTTCATGGGTACTATCCACTCTATGCTTTGATAATGGGAGCCAACCCACATTATTGAACTGAAAGATCATTTATAAATTATGTGCTATTGTTTCTGAAACATTCACACAAAAGACAGTTAATCCATCTGAACCACACTTACTGTCTTGAGGTGTGCAGTTTTTAATTCACAGTCTTTGCTCATATGTGACTAAAGTACAAACATTTAAATAACTTTCTCCACATTCACTTGACCAGTCAATTTGGATTTATACACAATCGAGAACTTGCTCATCTTCTTGGTTCCCATACAGACATCACCATGTAGACGCTCAAATATATTATATTTCTGTGTAATTGTGTTTGCTAAATTGAGAAAATTAGAATTGAACAAGAAAGCAGATCCAAAGTCAGTCATATGGATGACCAAAATATTTTTGGGTGCACATTATGACCTAATTTCAGGTGATATCTAAGAGAGAAAAGGTCCACAGTTAATATGAAAAGGCAGTGAATGAGTTAAAGGTCTTGGTTTTGGTATTAATAAGAAAAAGGAAGGACACCAGGTCATAAATTAAGGCTGTATATGTTTTCTCTGGTGAAAGCTGGTTCTTTATGTATTTCCACAATGTTATTGCAAAGCACCTGTGAATTCACTATTTCTTTGTATTTCTTAATCACTGAATAGCTATTTTGTTAGAGACTCAGTTGAATAGTTTCATGATGCTGGATGACTTCGTATTTATGTTTCAATAACAGTGATTTCATTTCTTCAGATTTTATGATAGATCAACATTCTTTTGGTTGTAACTATAAAAATACAACTAACATAAATGTTTATATCTCTGATATGAAGAAAGTGAATCTTTGTGTAGGGATTCTCCATGACTCAAGCAGAAGCCAAAATGTTTTTACATTGAGTGAATTTAATTCCACTTAGTTAAAAATATCTCTTATTTCACCATGAAGACTGGCACAGAGAGGCTTAGGTATGTCAGCACGATGATTATTCAAAATCTGTCGTTTTTGATGCTGGAGAGATGGCTCCAAGGTTAAGAACATATATGGCTTTTGCAGAAGACCTCAGTTCAGTTTCCAGAACCTAGGCTAGGCTGCTCACTACTACCTATAATTGCAGCTCCAGGGATCTGTCACCCTCCTTTGGCATCCGTGGACACCAGCAATTATGCACATGATTAAAAATAGTCCACCCCTTTGCATCAAGGAATCTCAAAGTTACAAAGTTGCCCTCTTCTCTGCATTGGACTAACTTACTTCCTTCAGCTTTCCATTCTTTACTCTGTAAAGCTGAAGATCTAACATGGTGGAGGGAGAGTTTACCCAGTTCCATCATTTAGAAAACCACAGGTGTATTTTTACTCTCAATATTAACACGAAATTATGAATCTGCATGTTGAAATGTAAACTAAAGGGCAGCAACCGTGGCTGCTCTTTGTTTTGAATAACCATAATCCACATATGAGGGGATAGGATCACTTTCCTTAAAACACAGATATGTGGAAAAACAAGCGAAGAGAATAAACTGGGAATACATCCCGTTTATTCTTTCACCAGGACCAAAGTATCCCCATATAATCTCATGAATAGTTTAGTAACAGCATGAAAGACAGAGGCTGAACACAGTATGGCAGCAAAATATGTATCTATATATTCACAAATAAAGTGTGTGTCTGTGTATATGTGTGTGTCCGTGTATGTTTATGTGTGTGTCTGTGTATGCGTGTGTGTGTCTGTATGTGGTGTCTGTGTATGTCTGTATCTATGTGTTGTGTGTGTCTGTGTGTGTGTGTGTGTGTGTGTGTGTGTGTGTGTGTCTGTGTGTGTGTTTTACCTGGAATCCTGTTTTTAACCACTTCTCTACTCTGAGACTTTGGGGTGATCTCGTTAGTTCTCCAAGCCAGCTTTATAAAAACCTTTCCTTGATTGTGTCCTTTTCTTCCACAGCTTAACCAGCTGGAAAAGGCCATGGAAGCAGCCCACACGTTCTTCATGGCCAACCCTGAGCACATGGAAATGCAGCAGAGCATAGAAGACTACAGAGTGATGGCAGGGGTGGAAGCCTTCCAGCTGGTAGATCGAGAAGCCAGGCCACATCTGGTGAGTTCTGGGGACCGCTGTCCCGGCCACAGGAAGCTTACTGTACCTGCTTCATGGGCTCCAAGATGAATTATATAATGGATTCATAGATCAAGTTCAGTCTCAGTGTGCACTACCATTCATACGTTTGAAACTCTCAGATGAAATATTGTAACCAGAGGTGAAACTGTATTTGGTTTTCTATATTAAAAATTTCAATAATTAAAAATTGAATTTGAGAGAAATGAAAATTCTCTTAGAAAAATCAGTTTGTGGTGAAGCCTAAACTCCATGAAGTTATCTGTCTCCTCCATGAAGCCTTGGCTCTTACAGGCGCTTTCTCATACCACATTTTTTAGTTAATAACTTATTTTTTTGACAGTTTACCCAATGTAAATCATGCATTCTGACCACTTTTACCCCAGACTTTTACCTTCTCCTTCCTACCCTTATGTATCCCCTGTCTTCCTACAAATCTGTTTCTCACATTCATATTCGTGTCTATTTGTTTATGACCCCGAGTTTGACTGTGCCAGTCTGTGTGACCAGGGTTTGCAACTTTCTGTTGGAGACGGCTTGTCCCAGAAGTGGGTGTGCAACGGAAGATGATGGTTCCCCCATTCCAGAACCTGTCATTACTCAGGAGTTCATGCCTGGGTCACATGACAATTTTATTTCTAGTTTTTAAAATAATCCTCCAGCCTGATTTCCAGAGTGCTATAGTAGTTTACACTCCTACCCACCATGTGTAAGGGCTCCCCTGCCCCACGCCCACCGCAGCATTTGTTGTCGTTGATATTCTTAATGATAGCCGTACTGACTGGGGTAAGATGATGGAACCTTAAAGTAGTTTCATTATGAATTTTCCTGACTGCTAAGGATGTTGACCATGTTTATAAATGGCCCCTAACATTTCTTATCCTGTTTAGCACTGTAGTTTATTTTTAATGCAATGTTTTTATGACTTCTTTGAGAATGCCATACATGCACACAATGATTTTGAATCATACTCACCCCTACGTCTCCCTTCCAACTCTTCTTGGATCTCCCCACCTCCCTCTTCCCTCCATCATGTCCTTTTTTTTTTTTTAAATAAACCACTAAGACCAATTAGTGTCACCCATATATGCATGGGTATGAGGTACGCACTAAGCACCTACCTACAAGTGACCATATCTCTAAAAAAAACGTACTCTCCCTCCCCTAGCGGTAATCAACACTCTTAGTGTTGACTCCTCAGCTAGGGGTTGGGGCACAAGTGTCCCTCCCCAGTTCATGGTAGAATGTTCAGTGACTTGATCTTGCAAAGGTCTTGTGCAGTCATTCACGGGTGCTATGAGTTCATGAGTGCATGTCCTATCATGTCCATGAGACACGGCTTCACCCCAGTCCTTCATGATGTCTGTCTCTCGCAATCTTTCCGCCCCCTATTCCTTGATGTTTCTTGAGCCCGGCAGGAAGGAGATATGGTATAAACGACCAATATGTTACTAAATGGTGTATTGTTTATTCTCAGTGAGTTTCTGTGCCTTGGCTAGTTTTTCTTGCTGTTGATATCTAACATTATTCCCTGGTGGTCAGACAGAATTCAGGATGTTATTTCAATTTTCCTGTATTTGTTGAGGCTTTTCTTTGTATCCTAATGTATGTCCTATTTTGGAAAAAGTCCTCTGAGTTGCTGAAAAGAATATGTATTCTTTAGTGCTTGGATGGAATGTTCTGTAGATGTCTGTTAGTTGATACCATGTCTTGCTACGTTGCTGTGGCTGCCTCAGTAATCCTTCTGCCTCAGCCATTTTAGTATCTAGGACTATAAATGCCAGTTGCCATTCCTGACATTTAACACATGTATTTTTCACCTAGAAGTGAAGCCAGTGTGAATTGTTAATGGCTACACTATTTGTCTTCCGACTTCCAATGTGCAGGATTTTCCCTTGTACCTGGAGTGTTCAATTTGGAGTTTGAAAAACCCACAGTATTCTTCTTACGATAAAATATTATTTGAAATCACCTATGGAAAGGTCTTTTTGCCCCCAATTTTTTTTTGACATTACCATTCTCAAAGCGTGACCTCCAAAATATATTTGAGAAGGAAGATTTAATGGACCAAGGCTTGGAAGTGATGATGCACTTCTAACCATATTTGCTAGTCCACTGGTGTTCCACACTTTCCCTACAGCAGAGAGATTTTAGACTATCCCTGAGTGTATGCACAGAAAGTAGATTGATTGACACTGCCATAGTCCTTGACATTTATCTGAACCCGTGGCAGTCACAGTGGACTGACCAGTGAAACCCGTCATTACCTTCTGCAGCACAAGATTCTGCTCTCACCTTCCTAAATGGTCCTGGGTCTGTGTGCATCCCACTCTTGACAAACAAGGTCATGTCTGTGTCCTTGCAGGAGAGCTATCACGCAGGCGTTAAACATTACGAGGCCGATGACTTTGAAGCCGCAATCAAGTACTTTGAACAAGCTTTAAGAGAATACTTCAATGAAGATATGGAGTGCCGGGCTCTATGTGAGGGGCCTCAGAGATTTGAGGAATATGAGTACTTAGGGTATAAAGGAGGTCTTTATGAGGCAATTGCAGGTAAAGCTTGGTTTTGTTCTTTGTTTGCTTACTCTAATACGCTGTGGATAGTGTGTAAAAATATTCTGACAATATACTGCATAGTAGTGAACAGTGCAAAACGTTAAAGATTCTCATGTGTCTATTCCATCCTGTCCTTGGCTGCTATTTTTTACGGTTAAAGTTTTGAGTTTTTCTTCCCAGTTTCTTCTGATGTATTGCTCATAATTGCATATTTATTTATGTAATCAATATAAAAATAGGAAAGTACTGTGAGTATTTCTTTTCAACATTTTTTTTATTTTATTTTATGCATAGCAACAAAACGTGGACTTCTCAGGTAAGTACATGTGGACTCACTTTGTTGTATGTAGTGGCTGGATAATAGCAATGATGTGGGACCATCTTCATTTTAAATATTAGTCTTTACTGATGACTACTGAAATGGTTGCAGTTTTTAAGTATTGTCAGTAATATAGCAATGAACCCTTTGATACAGTCTTGTTCAATTCATTGGCAGATGACACTTGAGAATTTTTTTTAAACTAATAGGCAATGTGTGATATCAAGAGTTGCTGATTCTGGGTAATTAACCTTTTATTGGAAGAAGTGAATTCTCTGTATATACCATATTTGAAAATAAACAATTTGTATTAACGATATAAGTGTAAAAATACAACTGTCAGGAGAAACTTTTAAGAGTGCGTTTATACTGTACAGGAGAGGTGGAGTGCTTTCATACAGAACAAAAGGCAAGAGAAAGTGGAAACCATAGTCTACATAAAACACCCATAGAATTAAATTGATTACAAAGACAAGTGAACAATATCTTAAATAACTTATACACAAAATTTTAATACTTTTCATAGTACAGGGAGATTATAAATTATTATTAGTAATTAATCTATCAATTATTAGTAGTAGTAATTACCAATGCTTGTCTCGCAACTATAACATATAAATATACCCATCCTCTTATTTTGGATTTTTTGTGTGTAATACTGAGGATTGAACCCACGGTATCAGGCATGCTAGGCAAACACTGTGTTGCTGTGCTATAACTCTATCCATCATTTTACTTTTTATCATGGGATTCTAGTCTCACTAAGTTGCCCAGGCTAGCCTGGAACTCACCCTAACTCGAGTAGGCATTGACTCTGTAATCCTCCTGCCTCAGATTGCTCAAGTAGCTGAGATTATAGGCTTGTGACACTAGGCCATAGCCCTTTTGTGCTTACATCTCCAGTCAGTGAAATAGAAAGTTGGAGGCCCCAGGGTCATGGGGATTGCAGAGGAGCCAACCTCTGTGGGAAGTAGAGACTCCTGGAGGGACCTTAATTGACATTGGCTTATGGCTCTGGCTGTGTCCTCATCAGTTGGCTCAGTTGGCCAGAGCAGTACAGGCAAGCATACAGGTGCAGTAGCACACTGTGCTGTGACTGTGTTCTGGGGCTAGCACAGGGAAGTCTTGAGAGGGCCCTGGTATAGATAAAGCACTGTGCATGGGGTGGACTCCCTCTGAATATCATGGTCTGAGGGTGTGTGGCTCTTCTCCAGCTGGTACCACACAAGTATCAGATGCTCCTTGCTGGGGTGGGGGTACAATTCTAGTCTTGTATTTTGGTTTTGATATTCTGTTTTTAATTTAACTTCTTGATAGTTCCATGTATCTATACAGTGAATTTTAGTCATTTTCATCTCCCATCTCCCCCTATCATTCGACTTCCTTCTCCAGCTGAAGCCCTTCTTCTCAACAGGTCCCCTCCTATTCTCTCTCTCTCTCTCTCTCTCTCTCTCTCTCTCTCTCTGTGTGTGTGTGTTCCAGTGAGTTTTATTAGAATTGCTTGCTTGCTGGAACATGGCTGGGATATTACTTACTTGACAAAGACAGCTCTAGTGGCTCCATTAAGATAGCCAACAAGCATAAATGCCAGTGCCCTCATAGGTCCCTCCTCCAACCTTGATGAAATTTTGATGAGCCCAGTGTTGGATATGTCTTGTGCAAATAAACACATCTACATTGAGTTCATAAGTATATTGGCTATGTCATGTCCAGAAAACATCTTTTTCCTCTACATCTGGCCTTCCTCTGTTTCTTGTATTCTTTCTGACATCCCCCACATCCTCCAGGATGTTTTCTGAGCCTTAGAGGGGTGATATAACTCTGTCATGCACAGACAAGCACTCCATCATCATGTATTATCTGCATTTTAGCCACTCATGGGTTCCTTCATTAACCACCACTGCTGTGGGATGGTCTGTATGTCAAACATGTTGCTTATTGGTCAATAAATAAAGCACTGATTGGCCAGTGGTCAGGCAGGAAGAAGTATAGGTGGGACAAGGAGGAGAGAATTCTGGGAAGTAGAAGGCTGAGGAGACACTGCCAGCCGCCACCATGACAAACAGCATGTGAAGATGCCGGTAAGCCACAAGCCATGTGGCAAGGTATAGATTTATAGAAATGGATTAATTTAAGATATAAGAACAGTTAGCAAGAAGCCTGCCATGGCCATACAGTTTGTAAGCAATATAAGTCTCTGTGTTTACTTGGTTGGGTCTGAGGGGCTGTGGGACTGGCGGGTGACAGAGATTTATCCTGACCGTGGGCCAGGCAGGAAAACTCTTGCTACACACCACCTCAGTGCACCACAGTGTAGTAAGAAGCTTCTATGAAGAGAACCAGGAGCAGCACTAACCAATGGATATTAGCAGTATTTAGAGGGCCCTTTGACAAAACAAGTATTTTGCATAATGTAGTAGGTTCCCTACCTGGGCCTGTGGCCTCCCTAGCCAAGGGCTGGTTTTATTGTTCTTGATGGTATCACAGGGGCCTCAAGGGTGCTGACCTTTTGGGGAGATGTAGCTGTAAGTTTTTCTGTGTCTCACCTGGCCCATGGTCAGGACAAATCTCTCTCACCCGGCAGTCCTGCAGCTGCTTGGACCCAAGTAAACAAACAGAGGCTTATATTAATTAAAACTGCTCAGCCATTAGCTCAAGCTAACTATGGACTAGCTCTTATACTTAAACTCAGCCCATTTCTGTTAATCTATATGTCGTCACATTTTCCATGGCTTTACCTGTGTGCCGTTACATGTTGCTCCCTGGACAGCAGGCTGGCATCTCCTGACTCAGCTTTCCACTTCCTAGAATTCTCCTTGTTTGCTTTTCCTGCCTATACTTCCTGCCTGGCTACTGGCTAATCAGCGTTTTATTAAACCCGTGTACAAAAGCATTATACCACAGCAGGGAGACTTCTCGTACAGATCTGCATCTCTGTTTGCTGCTCAGCCACATCACTGAAGAGATTCTGCTCCCTTTAGGTGAGGAATTTATTAATTAGAACAATTAAGTGGGATGACTAGAAACAAGTTAAGAATCAGACCCAGGGTTGTTGTTGTTTTTTTTTTTTTCTATAAGAGCCTGTACTTTTAAAGTCAACATAATGAAAAACGTAGTAAAGAGTAACTTATACAATAACAAATCTTTATCATATAGATGTTGATGACATATTATGTTCCAAGACGTACATAATGAGAAAATGATGTTGAACTGAAATGTAAGTTACTAAAGTCAGTTTACCCTCCCAATTCTAAAGTTTCCTTATCTCCTTCAAAAGCACTTACTTAGTAGCTCAAACCAAATCCTGGGAAGTTGCTTTTCTAACATCTAACATCTTCCTCAACTCCTAAGTCCAGCTTATTTGTTAGCAAACATGGACAGATGCTCCTTTTACATGATACTTAACACTGGGTCAACCTGCTGGCCATGAGGATTTTGCTTAAATCAAAACTGCTTTCTAACTAAGCCCCCGTGACGACTTCCTTCCTGTTCTTGGTGTGCAGTTCAGACAGAGCTCTAATACAGAGCCTGAATTCTGTCCTAACAGGGCTACTGTACATAAGCTCCCTCTCCTTGTGACTTTCATTCCACTTGGATTAAAGCCCAATAACCTTTAAGGACTTTCCCTGTGTATATTCACATTTTCTCTTCATTCCTGCCTTCTCAAGTTCTTTGAATTCTTTGGATGAGCCATTCCACTCTCTGTTCCCCTTGCAAATCCAGGGTGTTTCCTGGCATTACATGGCCAATGTCCTATCTTGTTCAGTCCTCATTCCTCAGGGATTGGCAAACCCCTTAAGCTATTTAATAAATAATAGCTAATTGAATTTGTTGGTGAATGCAAGAATAAAGGATGTATAGATAAATGTGTTAGTATTGCCTTGTGCTTGTGATAATGTCAGTCATAAAGAATGGTGGATTTTTTTAGAAGCTAATTAGAGAATAGCTACAAAGCGTAAACTAGAATCAATATATCTATTACACTCAAAATCACTACACTAAATTAGCAAACTATAAAGTGCTCTATTATCCAAAGTAAATTTAAGTTACCTAAAATCAATATATGTGTGTGAGTTATTTTGAGGATTTATTTCCAAAACTTTTGTTTCCTTGGACATCTGCCGTTTCAACTTCCTTGTATTTTTGTGAACATGGTTTATTTAAAAGTCAATTTTGTGTGTCTTTTACATGTAATTACTGGATTTTTTCCCTCAACACATAATATTTTGCAAGGAGAACAAGCTAGCCTTTTCTTTATTATTTATAGTAATATATAAAAATAAATATGTAACTACATATAAAGTGTTTATTGAATGGTTTACTGTGCTGTGATTTTATGGGATGATGTGCCCTTCCTCCAGCCCCACATCTGCCTCTGCACCTGTGCTCTGGTGTCCATGGAACAGATTAGGCAAATGATCTAGATCCTGCTGTGGCAACTGACCTCTCTGTGGGTTAGTATTTAGTGCTGGTCGAGTTACCATAATCCATGGGCTGCTGAGAAAGAACAGAGGTCTCTACACTCAGTTTCTCTGACTCTTAACTACCACAACCAGCAAAAACTGTGGAAAATATGTCAGTCTTTCTAGTGCCAGCCAAATACCCTCAATTATAGAAATACGGTAAGATTTCCTGGAAATCTGAAACATGCTCACTGTATTGCAGCAAAAAACCTAAAAGTATTCTTACCCAGTTGTTCTGAACCTCAGTCTTATTCAAAATGTGTATGGATTGCACAGTGACATCAAAAGGAAAAGAATACAACAAATAAAATTCCTAGACGACCTTCACCCTGCACATGCATTCTTGTCCTAACCGAGTGCCCTCAGTTTGGAGTTAGGTTGGCATTCACAAAAGAGAATGTATTAGGAAAATTGTAGCGCTTGAACTGTAGAGTTAGAAGAGACTTAATGTTGGTGGAAAATGGAAATGGCTGCTTCATGCAAATTTTCATGAGGTCACCTCTGGTTGTAAAGCCAGAAGGCCATCTTCATTCTTCCTATTTACTATTTATACTCTGCTCTAAAAATATATTCTGTCAGAGTTTGAATTGTCAGTGGGTACATTTTCACTCTTTCCTTTTCTTGGCACTTGATATTAGAGCAGTGGTTCTCAATCTGTGAGTCATGACCCCTTTGGGTGCTGAACTACCCTTTCTCACAGGGGTCACATATCAGATATCCTGCATATCAGGTATTTACATTACGATTCGTAACAGTAGCAAAATTACAGTTATGAAGTAACAATGAAAATAATTTTATGGTTGGGGGTCACCACAGCATGAGGAACTGTATTAAAGAGCTGCAGCATTAGGAAGGCTGAGAACCACTGAACTAGATTTGAAGGTAAAGAGGACATCAGGTTATGGGGGAGTAAACAGTTGGCTGATTGTTGTCCCACTAAGATATGAAATACCGCTAGTGTTTTATTCCTAACATTCAGATTGCATATGTAGACCTCATTATTTTCTCCATATCTCCAACTGGAGGTAAAAAGCTGTGGTTCAGATTCTGTTAGCTGTTCTATGTGGGCTCAAGTTAGCCAGGTTATGGAAAATGTTTGCCTCCACCCTGCAAATACTCCTTTCCTTCCTGTGTCCTGACCTCATTCTGTAAAATTGCCCAGACCCAAGATGAACTCTGACTAAACAGAGACCCTCTTGAAAGAAGTTGTTGTGGCCAATTAAATTGTGCAGCCATGAAATCAAGTGATGTTCTCAACCACCAGAGAGCCTACTCACCCCAAGCATGAATGAACCGTTCTCTCCCTGGAAAAGATGGTCCCATCTTTGCTATAGAATTCAGAGTTAGGCAAAGAGGAAGAGGAGTTTGTCTTGTGACATTAGCTGCTCGTGTCTCTTCAGCTCACGCCTTGAAAAAAGAGAGTCTAGGGATAAGGGGCATGGAATGTCCGGTGCTTCAGCACCTTAACTGTTGGAAATGAGAACAGCAACCACTGAAGAGGGTGCAAGGAGGACAGGGTTTATTCGAACTATTTAGGGGCCGCCCTTTCTGCCATTTTACCACTCTCCATCAAAACAGTGCCCCATGTATTAGAATATGTATGGTCCAGTGAGAGCCTGGTCTGTAGCTGGATAAGTTAGGGTCCTGAGCAACAGTTACCAAGAGTATTTTAATTCTTCCTTTAGAAAAAAAATTGACAGGAAAGGGAGTTTGAATCCTCTGTTTCTCCTGCTGAACTTTCTGCATGCATGGCTGTTGCCTTTTCTGAACGGCTTCTTAGCATCACTAGGATTTGAATGTGCTGTCTCAGTTCCAGGGCATCTGAGACCCTCTGCAGTATCCAAAAAGAAGTTCAACATGTCTGGTGAGAAAACCTCCATTTAGCTTTATTCACAGGACACCTGGCATACTGCTGAGGTTCTGGACCCAATGCTGTCCACTGATCATGGCTAAGATGATGTCACAAGTCACTGTCTGTCTGAAGTTTTCAGACTAGGAAATGATAACAGAGCTCTCTCTCTCTCTCTCTCCCTCTCCCTCTCTCTCTCTCTCTCTCTCTCTCTCTCTCTCTCTCTCTCTCTCTCTGTTGTGTGGTAAAGCATGCCCTGTAGAAGTGTTGCCCTGGCTAAGGTGTGGTCTCAGCAGCCAGAGGCCCCACATTGTCTCTCTTGTCTTCCAGATCACTACATGCAGGTACTGGTCTGTCAGCATGAGTGTGTGAGGGAACTTGCCACCCGCCCAGGCCGCCTCTCACCGATTGAGAATTTCCTTCCCTTGCATTACGACTACCTCCAGTTTGCCTACTACAGAGGTAAAGTGTGGATCATCCATGAAGACCTTTGGGGGTTCTTCTTCCTCCCTCTTGGCATCTGTTCACCACCCAGACCCCTGCTTTCTTTCATTTCATCACCAAAGTAATGCAGCTTTCTGCACTTTCTTCTTGACATTCGGCCGCAGCTCAGAGCAAGGAAGGCAGGACACTAGGAGTGGATGAAGCCCAGGATTTACCGTGACGACATCCTGAAACTTACACTAGACTGGCCAGATTTCTTTTTCAACCTAAGCTCCTTTTCAACTCACTTTTAGTAGGGTTGAAAGAACCAGTGCCGTTAAATCACCCCCTCCTTCTGTATCAATAGCCCACTTTTGTGCCTTTCAACTGAGTGTTCTGTACTTCCAAAAATCTCACATATAAGTAAATACACTTACAGAATTTTCCTTCTTCTTTTATGTGAAGACAGCATATTATTTATATTTTCTGTATCTTTTTGTACTTAATACATGCCAGTTGACTTTTAGTGGATTAGACATAGGAAATTAGCATATTTTAGGTCACAAATTCTAGTAATTTATTATTCAACTTTAATAGATGAATGCTTGTGCCTGCATTCCATTGTATTAGAACTAATTTTATGTGTCCTCTTACTGAGGGACAGTTGTGTTGTCTGCAGATGACATTTTACACATGTCTGTGCATATCTATACAGTATTTCTAAGGATAAATATCTGGAAGTTCATCTACTGGGTCAAAGAGTTAATTCATTTGTAGCTTTGATTTACATTGCCAAATTTTCCTCCATGTGGGTTGTATTTTCCAGGGTTCATCACCAGAATACATTATAGAATGTTTAGATATTCCATAATCCTTTAGGGAAAATTTAGTAATTCAAAATAGCTTTAGTTTCTTATTTTTATTGAAGAGAAGATATTTAATACCCTCTATTATATTTGGAGCCATCTCCAAGAATATATGTACACACAGAGAATGTATGTATGTATGTATATGTATATATGTATGTATATGTATATATGTGTCTATGTATGTATGTGTGTGTGTGTTTATGAAGAGAGAGGGAGTGTCTTTTTTAGAGAAATCTAATTGTGTGACCCATTTGAGAAGGTGGCACACAGCAATTGCAACATTCTTCTCCTAAGAGTTGAAAATTTTTTTTGCAATAGCTAAATATTTCTAGAACAAAGAAATCATATTTGAAACATCCTGGACTGCTCCTTATAACAGCTGGATACTGTTAAGAATGCTCAAGTTACATGAGAAGGGGCTAGAAGAGACCATCTATGGTTCTGGGGACCCTCTCAAGGTTACCCCATAGAAGCAACAGTTTACAACATACGTTCCAGTGATAAGAAATAACACGTTGGAATCTCTTCTACACTCATATTTTATTTATGAATGCTACGCCATCATCTTAGAAGGTCATGCTCAGAATATTTACTTAGGCTAAACAGTACAAAAGTCACAGTTGATTCACATGATTTTGCTGCAGTATTACAGGAATCAACAATAAGCATTTTCAGATAGAGAGTTTGGAGTATTTCTGCAAATGCCCAGCACCAAAGCAAACAAAAGGTTATCCCATTTGAGCCAGAAATCATGTCTGTCCTGTGTAAATGCATCTGACCTTTTTGCTCAGCCTCAGTTTATCTCCCCTTTTTTATGATGGTCAGTACTGACATCAGTAGACACACTAAAATCTTCCTCTGAAGTCCTCTGGGCAGATCTCGCTGACTCAGATGTGACAATGCCTTGTGTTTCCAGTTGGTGAATATGTGAAAGCCTTGGAGTGTGCCAAAGCCTATCTGATGTTCCATCCAGATGACGAGGATGTCCTGGACAATGTAGACTACTATGAGAGCCTGCTAGATGACAGCATAGACCCAGAATCCATTGAGGCCCGAGAGGTGAGACCAGAGTTCTCTGAGAAATCTCTTTAAACTGCAGTGTGTGTTTCAGAGAGAACTGATTAAAAACCAACAAACAGACGAAGACAACAACAACAATAAAACACTGTACTTAAGGACACATAGAGATTTAGTGGCATTTCCAGATCTTAATTCTGTCCAATTTGAACCTTGCCAGAACCATATTTCTCATAGGTGCTAGCTTGTGAAAACCCATCGCCAAGGGGGACTGCCTTTGCAACTCTGCTCTTTATGTTAGCTCATTGGCTGTTATAATGAGACGTTCCACTTGAGCATCTATCACACCCCTTAGCTGTTCTTTAAATACAAATTCTTCCTCTCTCTAGGATATGACAGCATTTGTCAACCGTCATAACCATGAATCTGAACTGATAAAGTCAGCTGCAGAGGGTCTGGGATTTTTGTATTCTGAACCGGTAAGAACAAAGTGGGAAAAGGGAATGTTGTTAAAAATGTTCTTGGTGGATATTTAAGTAATGGTGCCCCACCCGCATTAGTTGGAGATTCTAATAACCTCTCTAAATTAATAACTGAATAGGGGAAGTCCTTAGGTTATTCGTGTGGGGAACTTTAAAAGATTTTGATAGATTCCCATGATGCTAAAGTTCAAAGTCAAATATTTTATGCGTGATTCATTTGCCTCAGTATTGTCTTACTTCTCTAACCTTTAGACGTACAATTTTAATATATCTAATGCATGCTGTTCTTTAAACAACATAACACACCTTCAGAAGGCACAGACTGAATCAACCTTCATGCTGTGTCTTCTCTACTTCCCGAATTGTCCCCCCATCGTCTGTGAAGATCCACCCTCTACAAACCTCATCGGTGCTGTAGATAAATGCATGTCTTCGTTTGTATTTCACAAGTCACTTGTTATCTTCACTACATACGTGGAATTAATATGGGATTAACTCCTTTGATGAAGTTATTTCTGATTTCTTTCAAACACTTTTATTGAACTATTATTACCTTCCAATAAATTCTAAGCGTGGGCTCACTCTGTATTAAAATTATGAGGTTTGAAAGTTCTTGAAACTTAACTGCCCTCCTAAGACAATGTTTCTGATACTTTTATTGCTTCTTGTGATGTATGATATACCAGTCTACCAAACTTAGAGGGGAAAAGTGCCTGCACTACTCATATACATTAAGTGCCAATTGCTGTATCATTGCTATTCTAACTTTTATTCTTCTGATGGCCAGTTTATAGTATTTGTCCCTTTTCACATAGTATTATTTTTCCTCTTTGAATTATGTAGGTATAGGTTTTTTCCATTTATCTATTGATTACTGAATATTTTATGTAATATTTATGTTAATATATTGAGGAAATCACTAATTGTAGCATATTTTCAATTTTTCTTAATTATGGATTATTGTCATTGGCACATTTCTAGAAATTAGGTTATTTTAAAAGAATACACTTCTTCCTAGTTAATATTTTGAAGAACTGTGTTTCCCCAAGAGGCACCAGCATATGACACCTACATCATGGATCTGTACAGATAATCCAGCTTGATTTCTTTGTTCAAATTTTATTCATAATACACAAAGCACTTGTGTTGAAGGATCTCTGAAGCCCTTTCCATAATCACATTTCAAGTCACTGCCCGGAGCAAAAGAACCAAGACCTTAACTAATTCTGAACTTTTTTTAATTCATTTGTTACCCATAGAGCCTTTGCCAAAATTCCATCAACCTTTTCTTCATCGATACACAGTGCAAATCTCTGAATATTTCAAGCCTTCTTAATATTTCATTAAGAGTATTGTTAATTTTTTATTCCCATAAATGGCGTTTTGGTAATAAATCTATACCTTTTTCTCAACTGAAAACAGAATTACTGGATCAGTTACGGCGGACGGCAGGATGAGAACCGGTGAGTCCTCCGTTTGGCAAATAAACTACTGTGAGACAAAGTGCTCTGAGGCGGGAGATTGTGCACGGAACTTAACTGCAGTGGATTAGAGAGAGTAATGTAATTACAGCCTCGGAGCTGCACTTTAGGAA
>CABHPR010160040.1:0-16535 GCA_902168415.1 Peromyscus melanophrys | reverse complement strand
ACACACACACACACACACACACACACACACACACACACACACACACATGCAGGATGGTGAGTTCTGTTCTGGGTTATGTTATAAGGAACAAAAACAAATAAGCACACAGCCACTGCAATCAGTTTAAGAAAAGGAAGTCAATGGTCACCACTGGCGAACCCTTTATGAAATACATGCTTATCTGTGATCGTCTGCATTGGGACCATGAGTGTGCACAGTGACTTCAGAGATGACTTTGTTACATTCTCACGCTGTTAGCACTGCTCTGCATGAGGTACACTCGCACATAATACCTTTTGGCTGATGTATTAAAGACAGCTTCTTTTCACTGTAGGTAGATAATTGGGTGTGTGAAATGTACGTAGAAAGTACTAAGAAAGGTAAATAAGTTATAGGTTCCTTTCCACAGAAAACCAGTCATGCAGATATACTTGGCTATCACAGGGCAGAGTGGTCAGTCCCAGTGCAGGGATAAGATGATATTGACGTTCTTTTCTTGTCACGGTAGGTCTGAAAAAGCATTTCTTCAGTCAGTATTCAAGCTTGGCCTTATGGGACAAGTTAGATTTCAAAAAGAAAAACAAACAAACAAACCACATGGACAAATACTCTCTGTATCAGTGGACCAGCCTGAGCCAAGATGGGATGGGGGAGAAAGTAATGATCAGAACTATCAAACTGTGTCCTGTGAGTGTTCATGCCTCCACCTGATGGTCCAGTGTGTCGGCGCTAACCTGCCTTATTCATCACTGTTGGTTTGGCTGGTACCCAGAGGCAGTTTCCATGGAGCTGGAGTGCATACTGTATCCATCTAAATGCTCAAGGGCATTTATCATCTAAGTGTTCATGGGTACTATCCACTCTATGCTTTGATAATGGGAGCCAACCCACATTATTGAACTGAAAGATCATTTATAAATTATGTGCTATTGTTTCTGAAACATTCACACAAAAGACAGTTAATCCATCTGAACCACACTTACTGTCTTGAGGTGTGCAGTTTTTAATTCACAGTCTTTGCTCATATGTGACTAAAGTACAAACATTTAAATAACTTTCTCCACATTCACTTGACCAGTCAATTTGGATTTATACACAATCGAGAACTTGCTCATCTTCTTGGTTCCCATACAGACATCACCATGTAGACGCTCAAATATATTATATTTCTGTGTAATTGTGTTTGCTAAATTGAGAAAATTAGAATTGAACAAGAAAGCAGATCCAAAGTCAGTCATATGGATGACCAAAATATTTTTGGGTGCACATTATGACCTAATTTCAGGTGATATCTAAGAGAGAAAAGGTCCACAGTTAATATGAAAAGGCAGTGAATGAGTTAAAGGTCTTGGTTTTGGTATTAATAAGAAAAAGTAAGGACACCAGGTCATAAATTAAGGCTGTATATGTTTTCTCTGGTGAAAGCTGGTTCTTTATGTATTTCCACAATGTTATTGCAAAGCACCTGTGAATTCACTATTTCTTTGTATTTCTTAATCACTGAATAGCTATTTTGTTAGAGACTCAGTTGAATAGTTTCATGATGCTGGATGACTTCGTATTTATGTTTCAATAACAGTGATTTCATTTCTTCAGATTTTATGATAGATCAACATTCTTTTGGTTGTAACTATAAAAATACAACTAACATAAATGTTTATATCTCTGATATGAAGAAAGTGAATCTTTGTGTAGGGATTCTCCATGACTCAAGCAGAAGCCAAAATGTTTTTACATTGAGTGAATTTAATTCCACTTAGTTAAAAATATCTCTTATTTCACCATGAAGACTGGCACAGAGAGGCTTAGGTATGTCAGCACGATGATTATTCAAAATCTGTCGTTTTTGATGCTGGAGAGATGGCTCCAAGGTTAAGAACATATATGGCTTTTGCAGAAGACCTCAGTTCAGTTTCCAGAACCTAGGCTAGGCTGCTCACTACTACCTATAATTGCAGCTCCAGGGATCTGTCACCCTCCTTTGGCATCCGTGGACACCAGCAATTATGCACATGATTAAAAATAGTCCACCCCTTTGCATCAAGGAATCTCAAAGTTACAAAGTTGCCCTCTTCTCTGCATTGGACTAACTTACTTCCTTCAGCTTTCTATTCTTTACTCTGTAAAGCTGAAGATCTAACATGGTGGAGGGAGAGTTTACCCAGTTCCATCATTTAGAAAACCACAGGTGTATTTTTACTCTCAATATTAACACGAAATTATGAATCTGCATGTTGAAATGTAAACTAAAGGGCAGCAACCGTGGCTGCTCTTTGTTTTGAATAACTATAATCCACATATGAGGGGATAGGATCACTTTCCTTAAAACACAGATATGTGGAAAAACAAGCGAAGAGAATAAACTGGGAATACATCCCGTTTATTCTTTCACCAGGACCAAAGTATCCCCATATAATCTCATGAATAGTTTAGTAACAGCATGAAAGACAGAGGCTGAACACAGTATGGCAGCAAAATATGTATCTATATATTCACAAATAAAGTGTGTGTCTGTGTATATGTGTGTGTCCGTGTATGTTTATGTGTGTGTCTGTGTATGCGTGTGTGTGTCTGTATGTGGTGTCTGTGTATGTCTGTATCTATGTGTTGTGTGTGTCTGTGTGTGTGTGTGTGTGTGTGTGTGTGTGTGTGTGTCTGTGTGTGTGTTTTACCTGGAATCCTGTTTTTAACCACTTCTCTACTCTGAGACTTTGGGGTGATCTCGTTAGTTCTCCAAGCCAGCTTTATAAAAACCTTTCCTTGATTGTGTCCTTTTCTTCCACAGCTTAACCAGCTAGAAAAGGCCATGGAAGCAGCCCACACGTTCTTCATGGCCAACCCTGAGCACATGGAAATGCAGCAGAGCATAGAAGACTACAGAGTGATGGCAGGGGTGGAAGCCTTCCAGCTGGTAGATCGAGAAGCCAGGCCACATCTGGTGAGTTCTGGGGACCGCTGTCCCGGCCACAGGAAGCTTACTGTACCTGCTTCATGGGCTCCAAGATGAATTATATAATGGATTCATAGATCAAGTTCAGTCTCAGTGTGCACTACCATTCATACGTTTGAAACTCTCAGATGAAATATTGTAACCAGAGGTGAAACTGTATTTGGTTTTCTATATTAAAAATTTCAATAATTAAAAATTGAATTTGAGAGAAATGAAAATTCTCTTAGAAAAATCAGTTTGTGGTGAAGCCTAAACTCCATGAAGTTATCTGTCTCCTCCATGAAGCCTTGGCTCTTACAGGCGCTTTCTCATACCACATTTTTTAGTTAATAACTTATTTTTTTGACAGTTTACCCAATGTAAATCATGCATTCTGACCACTTTTACCCCAGACTTTTACCTTCTCCTTCCTACCCTTATGTATCCCCTGTCTTCCTACAAATCTGTTTCTCACATTCATATTCGTGTCTATTTGTTTGTGACCCCGAGTTTGACTGTGCCAGTCTGTGTGACCAGGGTTTGCAACTTTCTGTTGGAGACGGCTTGTCCCAGAAGTGGGTGTGCAACCGAAGATGATGGTTCCCCCATTCCAGAACCTGTCATTACTCAGGAGTTCATGCCTGGGTCACATGACAATTTTATTTCTAGTTTTTAAAATAATCCTCCAGCCTGATTTCCAGAGTGCTATAGTAGTTTACACTCCTACCCACCATGTGTAAGGGCTCCCCTGCCCCACGCCCACCGCAGCATTTGTTGTTGTTGATATTCTTAATGATAGCCGTACTGACTGGGGTAAGATGATGGAACCTTAAAGTAGTTTCATTATGAATTTTCCTGACTGCTAAGGATGTTGACCATGTTTATAAATGGCCCCTAACATTTCTTATCCTGTTTAGCACTGTAGTTTATTTTTAATGCAATGTTTTTATGACTTCTTTGAGAATGCCATACATGCACACAATGATTTTGAATCATACTCACCCCTACGTCTCCCTTCCAACTCTTCTTGGATCTCCCCACCTCCCTCTTCCCTCCATCATGTCCTTTTTTTTTTTTTAAATAAACCACTAAGACCAATTAGTGTCACCCATATATGCATGGGTATGAGGTACGCACTAAGCACCTACCTACAAGTGACCATATCTCTAAAAAAAACGTACTCTCCCTCCCCTAGCGGTAATCAACACTCTTAGTGTTGACTCCTCAGCTAGGGGTTGGGGCATAAGTGTCCCTCCCCAGTTCATGGTAGAATGTTCAGTGACTTGATCTTGCAAAGGTCTTGTGCAGTCATTCACGGGTGCTATGAGTTCATGAGTGCATGTCCTATCATGTCCATGAGACACGGCTTCACCCCAGTCCTTCATGATGTCTGTCTCTCGCAATCTTTCCGCCCCCTATTCCTTGATGTTTCTTGAGCCCGGCAGGAAGGAGATATGGTATAAACGACCAATATGTTACTAAATGGTGTATTGTTTATTCTCAGTGAGTTTCTGTGCCTTGGCTAGTTTTTCTTGCTGTTGATATCTAACATTATTCCCTGGTGGTCAGACAGAATTCAGGATGTTATTTCAATTTTCCTGTATTTGTTGAGGCTTTTCTTTGTATCCTAATGTATGTCCTATTTTGGAAAAAGTCCTCTGAGTTGCTGAAAAGAATATGTATTCTTTAGTGCTTGGATGGAATGTTCTGTAGATGTCTGTTAGTTGATACCATGTCTTGCTACGTTGCTGTGGCTGCCTCAGTAATCCTTCTGCCTCAGCCATTTTAGTATCTAGGACTATAGATGCCAATTGCCATTCCTGACATTTAACACATGTATTTTTCACCTAGAAGTGAAGCCAGTGTGAATTGTTAATGGCTACACTATTTGTCTTCCGACTTCCAATGTGCAGGATTTTCCCTTGTACCTGGAGTGTTCAATTTGGAGTTTGAAAAACCCACAGTATTCTTCTTACGATAAAATATTATTTGAAATCACCTATGGAAAGGTCTTTTTGCCCCCAATTTTTTTTTGACATTACCATTCTCAAAGCGTGACCTCCAAAATATATTTGAGAAGGAAGATTTAATGGACCAAGGCTTGGAAGTGATGATGCACTTCTAACCATATTTGCTAGTCCACTGGTGTTCCACACTTTCCCTACAGCAGAGAGATTTTAGACTATCCCTGAGTGTATGCACAGAAAGTAGATTGATTGACACTGCCATAGTCCTTGACATTTATCTGAACCCGTGGCAGTCACAGTGGACTGACCAGTGAAACCCGTCATTACCTTCTGCAGCACAAGATTCTGCTCTCACCTTCCTAAATGGTCCTGAGTCTGTGTGCATCCCACTCTTGACAAACAAGGTCATGTCTGTGTCCTTGCAGGAGAGCTATCACGCAGGCGTTAAACATTACGAGGCCGATGACTTTGAAGCCGCAATCAAGTACTTTGAACAAGCTTTAAGAGAATACTTCAATGAAGATATGGAGTGCCGGGCTCTATGTGAGGGGCCTCAGAGATTTGAGGAATATGAGTACTTAGGGTATAAAGGAGGTCTTTATGAGGCAATTGCAGGTAAAGCTTGGTTTTGTTCTTTGTTTGCTTACTCTAATACGCTGTGGATAGTGTGTAAAAATATTCTGACAATATACTGCATAGTAGTGAACAGTGCGAAACGTTAAAGATTCTCATGTGTCTATTCCATCCTGTCCTTGGCTGCTATTTTTTACGGTTAAAGTTTTGAGTTTTTCTTCCCAGTTTCTTCTGATGTATTGCTCATAATTGCATATTTATTTATGTAATCAATATAAAAATAGGAAAGTACTGTGAGTATTTCTTTTCAACATTTTTTTTATTTTATTTTATGCATAGCAACAAAACGTGGACTTCTCAGGTAAGTACATGTGGACTCACTTTGTTGTATGTAGTGGCTGGATAATAGCAATGATGTGGGACCATCTTCATTTTAAATATTAGTCTTTACTGATGACTACTGAAATGGTTGCAGTTTTTAAGTATTGTCAGTAATATAGCAATGAACCCTTTGATACAGTCTTGTTCAATTCATTGGCAGATTACACTTGAGAATTTTTTTTAAACTAATAGGCAATGTGTGATATCAAGAGTTGCTGATTCTGGGTAATTAACCTTTTATTGGAAGAAGTGAATTCTCTGTATATACCATATTTGAAAATAAACAATTTGTATTAACGATATAAGTGTAAAAATACAACTGTCAGGAGAAACTTTTAAGAGTGCGTTTATACTGTACAGGAGAGGTGGAGTGCTTTCATACAGAACAAAAGGCAAGAGAAAGTGGAAACCATAGTCTACATAAAACACCCATAGAATTAAATTGATTACAAAGACAAGTGAACAATATCTTAAATAACTTATACACAAAATTTTAATACTTTTCATAGTACAGGGAGATTATAAATTATTATTAGTAATTAATCTATCAATTATTAATAGTAGTAATTACCAATGCTTGTCTCGCAACTATAACATATAAATATACCCATCCTCTTATTTTGGATTTTTTGTGTGTAATACTGAGGATTGAACCCACGGTATCAGGCACGCTAGGCAAACACTGTGTTGCTGTGCTATAACTCTATCCATCATTTTACTTTTTATCATGGGATTCTAGTCTCACTAAGTTGCCCAGGCTAGCCTGGAACTCACCCTAACTCGAGTAGGCATTGACTCTGTAATCCTCCTGCCTCAGATTGCTCAAGTAGCTGAGATTATAGGCTTGTGACACTAGGCCATAGCCCTTTTGTGCTTACATCTCCAGTCAGTGAAATAGAAAGTTGGAGGCCCCAGGGTCATGGGGATTGCAGAGGAGCCAACCTCTGTGGGAAGTAGAGACTCCTGGAGGGACCTTAATTGACATTGGCTTATGGCTCTGGCTGTGTCCTCATCAGTTGGCTCAGTTGGCCAGAGCAGTACAGGCAAGCATACAGGTGCAGTAGCACACTGTGCTGTGACTGTGTTCTGGGGCTAGCACAGGGAAGTCTTGAGAGGGCCCTGGTATAGATAAAGCACTGTGCATGGGGTGGACTCCCTCTGAATATCATGGTCTGAGGGTGTGTGGCTCTTCTCCAGCTGGTACCACACAAGTATCAGATGCTCCTTGTTGGGGTGGGGGTACAATTCTAGTCTTGTATTTTGGTTTTGATATTCTGTTTTTAATTTAACTTCTTGATAGTTCCATGTATCTATACAGTGAATTTTAGTCATTTTCATCTCCCATCTCCCCCTATCATTCGACTTCCTTCTCCAGCTGAAGCCCTTCTTCTCAACAGGTCCCCTCCTATTCTCTCTCTCTCTCTCTCTCTCTCTCTCTCTCTCTCTCTGTGTGTGTGTGTTCCAGTGAGTTTTATTAGAATTGCTTGCTTGCTGGAACATGGCTGGGATATTACTTACTTGACAAAGACAGCTCTAGGTAAGATAGCCAACAAGCATAAATGCCAGTGCCCTCATAGGTCCCTCCTCCAACCTTGATGAAATTTTGATGAGCCCAGTGTTGGATATGTCTTGTGCAAATAAACACATCTACATTGAGTTCATAAGTATATTGGCTATGTCATGTCCAGAAAACATCTTTTTCCTCTACATCTGGCCTTCCTCTGTTTCTTGTATTCTTTCTGACATCCCCCACATCCTCCAGGATGTTTTCTGAGCCTTAGAGGGGTGATATAACTCTGTCATGCACAGACAAGCACTCCATCATCATGTATTATCTGCATTTTAGCCACTCATGGGTTCCTTCATTAACCACCACTGCTGTGGGATGGTCTGTATGTCAAACATGTTGCTTATTGGTCAATAAATAAAGCACTGATTGGCCAGTGGTCAGGCAGGAAGAAGTATAGGTGGGACAAGGAGGAGAGAATTCTGGGAAGTAGAAGGCTGAGGAGACACTGCCAGCCGCCACCATGACAAACAGCATGTGAAGATGCCGGTAAGCCACAAGCCATGTGGCAAGGTATAGATTTATAGAAATGGATTAATTTAAGATATAAGAACAGTTAGCAAGAAGCCTGCCATGGCCATACAGTTTGTAAGCAATATAAGTCTCTGTGTTTACTTGGTTGGGTCTGAGGGGCTGTGGGACTGGCGGGTGACAGAGATTTATCCTGACCGTGGGCCAGGCAGGAAAACTCTTGCTACACACCACCTCAGTGCACCACAGTGTAGTAAGAAGCTTCTATGAAGAGAACCAGGAGCAGCACTAACCAATGGATATTAGCAGTATTTAGAGGGCCCTTTGACAAAACAAGTATTTTGCATAATGTAGTAGGTTCCCTACCTGGGCCTGTGGCCTCCCTAGCCAAGGGCTGGTTTTATTGTTCTTGATGGTATCACAGGGGCCTCAAGGGTGCTGACCTTTTGGGGAGATGTAGCTGTAAGTTTTTCTGTGTCTCACCTGGCCCATGGTCAGGACAAATCTCTCTCACCCGGCAGTCCTGCAGCTGCTTGGACCCAAGTAAACAAACAGAGGCTTATATTAATTAAAACTGCTCAGCCATTAGCTCAAGCTAACTATGGACTAGCTCTTATACTTAAACTCAGCCCATTTCTGTTAATCTATATGTCGTCACATTTTCCATGGCTTTACCTGTGTGCCGTTACATGTTGCTCCCTGGACAGCAGGCTGGCATCTCCTGACTCAGCTTTCCACTTCCTAGAATTCTCCTTGTTTGCTTTTCCTGCCTATACTTCCTGCCTGGCTACTGGCTAATCAGCGTTTTATTAAACCCGTGTACAAAAGCATTATACCACAGCAGGGAGACTTCTCGTACAGATCTGCATCTCTGTTTGCTGCTCAGCCACATCACTGAAGAGATTCTGCTCCCTTTAGGTGAGGAATTTATTAATTAGAACAATTAAGTGGGATGACTAGAAACAAGTTAAGAATCAGACCCAGGGTTGTTGTTGTTTTTTTTTTTTTCTATAAGAGCCTGTACTTTTAAAGTCAACATAATAAAAAACATAGTAAAGAGTAACTTATACAATAACAAATCTTTATCATATAGATGTTGATGACATATTATGTTCCAAGACGTACATAATGAGAAAATGATGTTGAACTGAAATGTAAGTTACTAAAGTCAGTTTACCCTCCCAATTCTAAAGTTTCCTTATCTCCTTCAAAAGCACTTACTTAGTAGCTCAAACCAAATCCTGGGAAGTTGCTTTTCTAACATCTAACATCTTCCTCAACTCCTAAGTCCAGCTTATTTGTTAGCAAACATGGACAGATGCTCCTTTTACATGATACTTAACACTGGGTCAACCTGCTGGCCATGAGGATTTTGCTTAAATCAAAACTGCTTTCTAACTAAGCCCCCGTGACGACTTCCTTCCTGTTCTTGGTGTGCAGTTCAGACAGAGCTCTAATACAGAGCCTGAATTCTGTCCTAACAGGGCTACTGTACATAAGCTCCCTCTCCTTGTGACTTTCATTCCACTTGGATTAAAGCCCAATAACCTTTAAGGACTTTCCCTGTGTATATTCACATTTTCTCTTCATTCCTGCCTTCTCAAGTTCTTTGAATTCTTTGGATGAGCCATTCCACTCTCTGTTCCCCTTGCAAATCCAGGGTGTTTCCTGGCATTACATGGCCAATGTCCTATCTTGTTCAGTCCTCATTCCTCAGGGATTGGCAAACCCCTTAAGCTATTTAATAAATAATAGCTAATTGAATTTGTTGGTGAATGCAAGAATAAAGGATGTATAGATAAATGTGTTAGTAATGCCTTGTGCTTGTGATAATGTCAGTCATAAAGAATGGTGGATTTTTTTAGAAGCTAATTAGAGAATAGCTACAAAGCGTAACTAGAATCAATATATCTATTACACTCAAAATCACTACACTAAATTAGCAAACTATAAAGTGCTCTATTATCCAAAGTAAATTTAAGTTACCTAAAATCAATATATGTGTGTGAGTTATTTTGAGGATTTATTTCCAAAACTTTTGTTTCCTTGGACATCTGCCGTTTCAACTTCCTTGTATTTTTGTGAACATGGTTTATTTAAAAGTCAATTTTGTGTGTCTTTTACATGTAATTACTGGATTTTTTCCCTCAACACATAATATTTTGCAAGGAGAACAAGCTAGCCTTTTCTTTATTATTTATAGTAATATATAAAAATAAATGTGTAACTACATATAAAGTGTTTATTGAATGGTTTACTGTGCTGTGATTTTATGGGATGATGTGCCCTTCCTCCAGCCCCACATCTGCCTCTGCACCTGTGCTCTGGTGTCCATGGAACAGATTAGGCAAATGATCTAGATCCTGCTGTGGCAACTGACCTCTCTGTGGGTTAGTATTTAGTGCTGGTCGAGTTACCATAATCCATGGGCTGCTGAGAAAGAACAGAGGTCTCTACACTCAGTTTCTCTGACTCTTAACTACCACAACCAGCAAAAACTGTGGAAAATATGTCAGTCTTTTTAGTGCCAGCCAAATACCCTCAATTATAGAAATACGGTAAGATTTCCTGGAAATCTGAAACATGCTCACTGTATTGCAACAAAAAAACCTAAAAGTATTCTTACCCAGTTGTTCTGAACCTCAGTCTTATTCAAAATGTGTATGGATTGCACAGTGACATCAAACGGAAAAGAATACAACAAATAAAATTCCTAGACGACCTTCACCCTGCACATGCATTCTTGTCCTAACCGAGTGCCCTCAGTTTGGAGTTAGGTGGGCATTCACAAAAGAGAATGTATTAGGAAAATTGTAGCGCTTGAACTGTAGAGTTAGAAGAGACTTAATGTTGGTGGAAAATGGAAATGGCTGCTTCATGCAAATTTTCATGAGGTCACCTCTGGTTGTAAAGCCAGAAGGCCATCTTCATTCTTCCTATTTACTATTTATACTCTGCTCTAAAAATATATTCTGTCAGAGTTTGAATTGTCAGTGGGTACATTTTCACTCTTTCCTTTTCTTGGCACTTGATATTAGAGCAGTGGTTCTCAATCTGTGAGTCATGACCCCTTTGGGTGTTGAACTACCTTTTCTCACAGGGGTCACATATCAGATATCCTGCATATCAGGTATTTACATTACGATTCGTAACAGTAGCAAAATTACAGTTATGAAGTAACAATGAAAATAATTTTATGGTTGGGGGTCATCACAGCATGAAGAACTGTATTAAAGAGTTGCAGCATTAGGAAGGCTGAGAACCACTAAACTAGAGGAAACAGATTTGAAGGTAAAGAGGACATCAGGTTATGGGGGAGTAAACAGTTGGCTGTTTGTTGTCCCACTAAGATATGAAACACTGCTAGTGTTTTATTCCTAACATTCAGATTGTATATGTAGACCTCATTATTTTCTCCATATCTTCAACTGGAGGTAAAAAGCTGTGGTTTGGATTCTGTCAGCTGTTCTACGTGGGCTCAAGTTAGCCAGGTTATGGAAAGTGTTTGCCTCCACCCTACAAATACTCCTTTCCTGCCTGTATCCTGACCTCATTCCACAAAATTGCCCAGACCCAAGATGAACTCTGACTAAACAGAGACCCTCTTGAAAGAAGCTGTTGTGGCCAATTAAATTGTGCAGCCATGAAATCAAGTGATGTTCTCAACCACCAGAGAGCCTACTCACCCCAAGCATGAATGAACCGTTCTCTCCCTGGAAAACATTGTCCTATCTTTTCTGTAGAATTCAGAGTTAGGCAAAGAGGAAGAGGAGTTTGTCTTGTGACATTAGCTGCTTGTGTCTCTTCAGCTCACGCCTTGAAAAAAGAGAGTCTAGGGATAAGGGGCATGGAATGTCCAGTGCTTCAGCACCTTAACTGTTGGAAATGAGAACAGCAACCACTGAAGAGGGTGCAAGGAAGACAGGGTTTATTCGAACTATTTAGGGGCCGCCCTTTCTGCCATTTTACCACTCTCCATCAAAACAGTGCCACATGTATTAGAATATGTACGGTCCAGTGAGAGCCTGGTCTGTAGCTGGATAGGTTAGGGTCCTGAGCAACAGTTATCAAGAGTATTTTAATTCTTCCTTTAGAAAAAAAATTGACAGGAAAGGGAGTTTGAATCCTCTGTTTCTCCTGCTGAACTTTCTGCATGCATGGCTGTTGCCTTTTCTGAACGGCTTCTTAGCATCACTAGAATTTGAATGTCCTGTCTCAGTTCCAGGGCATCTGAGACCCTCTGCAGTATCCAAAAAGAAGTTCAACATGTCTGGTGAGAAAACCTCCATTCAGCTTTATTCACAGGACACCTGGCATACTGCTGAGGTTCTGGACCCAATGCTGTCCACTGATCATGGCTAAGATGATGTCACAAGTCACTGTCTGTCTGAAGTTTTCAGACTAGGAAATGATAACAGAGCTCTCTCTCTCTCTCTCTCCCTCTCCCTCTCTCTCTCTCTCTCTCTCTCTCTCTCTCTCTCTCTCTCTCTCTCTGTTGTGTGGTAAAGCATGCCCTGTAGAAGTGTTGCCCTGGCTAAGGTGTGGTCTCAGCAGCCAGAGGCCCCACATTGTCTCTCTTGTCTTCCAGATCACTACATGCAGGTACTGGTCTGTCAGCATGAGTGTGTGAGGGAACTTGCCACCCGCCCAGGCCGCCTCTCACCGATTGAGAATTTCCTTCCCTTGCATTACGACTACCTCCAGTTTGCCTACTACAGAGGTAAAGTGTGGATCATCCATGAAGACCTTTGGGGGTTCTTCTTCCTCCCTCTTGGCATCTGTTCATCACCCAGACCCCTGCTTTCTTTCATTTCATCACCAAAGTGATGCAGCTTTCTGCACTTTCTTCTCCTTGACGTTCGGCCCCAGCTCAGAGCAAGGAAGGCAGGACACTAGGAGTGGATGAAGCCCAGGATTTACCGTGACGACATCCTGAAACTTACACTAGACTGCCTAGATTTCTTTTTCAACCTAAGCTCCTTTTCAACTCACTTTTAGTAGGGTTGAAAGAACCAGTGTCATTAAATCATCCCCTCCTTCTGTATCAATAGCCCACTTTTGTGCCTTTCAACTGAGTGTTCTGTACTTCCAAAATCTCACATATAAGCAAATACAATTACAGAATTTTCCTTCTTCTTTTATGTGAAGACAGCATATTATCTATATTTTCTGTATCTTTTTGTACTTAATACATGCCAGTTGACTTTTAGTGGATTAGACATAGGAAATTAGCATATTTTAGGTCACAAATTCTAGTAATTTATTATTCAACTTTAATAGATGAATGCTTGTGCCTGCATTCCATTGTATTAGAACTAATTTTATGTGTCCTCTTACTGAGGGACAGTTGTGTTGTCTGCAGATGACATTTTACACATGTCTGTGCATATCTATACAGTATTTCTAAGGATAAATATCTGGAAGTTCATCTACTGGGTCAAAGAGTTAATTCATTTGTAGCTTTGATTTACATTGCCAAATTTTCCTCCATGTGGGTTGTATTTTCCAGGGTTCATCACCAGAATACATTATAGAATGTTTAGATATTCCATAATCCTTTAGGGAAAATTTAGTAATTCAAAATAGCTTTAGTTTCTTATTTTTATTGAAGAGAAGATATTTAATACCCTCTATTATATTTGGAGCCATCTCCAAGAATATATGTACACACAGAGAATGTATGTATGTATGTATATGTATATATGTATGTATATGTATATATGTGTCTATGTATGTATGTGTGTGTGTGTTTATGAAGAGAGAGGGAGTGTCTTTTTTAGAGAAATCTAATTGTGTGACCCATTTGAGAAGGTGGCACACAGCAATTGCAACATTCTTCTCCTAAGAGTTGAAAATTTTTTTTGCAATAGCTAAATATTTCTAGAACAAAGAAATCATATTTGAAACATCCTGGACTGCTCCTTATAACAGCTGGATACTGTTAAGAATGCTCAAGTTACATGAGAAGGGGCTAGAAGAGACCATTTATGGTTCTGGGGACCCTCTCAAGGTTACCCCATAGAAGCAACAGTTTACAACATACGTTCCAGTGATAAGAAATAACACGTTGGAATCTCTTCTACACTCATATTTTATTTATGAATGCTACACCATCATCTTAGAAGGTCATGCTCAGAATATTTACTTAGGCTAAACAGTACAAAAGTCACAGTTGATTCACATGATTTTGCTGCAGTATTACAGGAATCAACAATAAGCATTTTCAGATAGAGAGTTTGGAGTATTTCTGCAAATGCCCAGCACCAAAGCAAACAAAAGGTTATCCCATTTGAGCCAGAAATCATGTCTGTCCTGTGTAAATGCATCTGACCTTTTTGCTCAGCCTCAGTTTATCTCCCCTTTTTTATGATGGTCAGTACTGACATCAGTAGACACACTAAAATCTTCCTCTGAAGTCCTCTGGGCAGATCTCTCTGACTCAGATGTGACAATGCCTTGTGTTTCCAGTTGGTGAATATGTGAAAGCCTTGGAGTGTGCCAAAGCCTATCTGATGTTCCATCCAGATGACGAGGATGTCCTGGACAATGTAGACTACTATGAGAGCCTGCTAGATGACAGCGTAGACCCAGAATCCATTGAGGCCCGAGAGGTGAGACCAGAGTTCTCTGAGAAATCTCTTTAAACTGCAGTGTGTGTTTCAGAGAAAACTGATTAAAAACCAACAAACAGACGAAGACAACAACAACAATAAAACACTGTACTTAAGGACACATAGAGATTTAGTGGCATTTCCAGATCTTAATTCTGTCCAATTTGAACCTTGCCAGAACCATATTTCTCATAGGTGCTAGCTTGTGAAAACCCATCGCCAAGGGGGACTGCCTTTGCAACTCTGCTCTTTATGTTAGCTCATTGGCTGTTATAATGAGACCTTCCACTTGAGCATCTATCACACCCCTTAGCTGTTCTTTAAATACAAATTTTTCCTCTCTCTAGGATATGACAGCATTTGTCAACCGTCATAACCATGAATCTGAACTGATAAAGTCAGCTGCAGAGGGTCTGGGATTTTTGTATTCTGAACCGGTAAGAACAAAGTGGGAAAAGAGAATGTTGTTAAAAATGTTCTTGGTGGATATTTAAGTAATGGTGCCCCACCCACATTAGTTGGAGATTCTAATAACCTCTCTAAATTAATAACTGAATAGGGGAAGTCCTTAGGTTATTCGTGTGGGGAACTTTAAAAGATTTTGATAGATTCCCATGATGCTAAAGTTCAAAGTCAAATATTTTATGCGTGATTCATTTGCCTCAGTATTGTCTTACTTCTCTAACCTTTAGACGTACAATTTTAATATATCTAATGCATGCTGTTCTTTAAACAACATAACACACCTTCAGAAGGCACAGACTGAATCAACCTTCATGCTGTGTCTTCTCTACTTCCCGAATTGTCCCCCCATCGTCTGTGAAGATCCACCCTCTACAAACCTCATCGGTGCTGTAGATAAATGCATGTCTTCGTTTGTATTTCACAAGTCACTTGTTATCTTCACTACATACGTGGAATTAATATGAGATTAACTCCTTTGATGAAGTTATTTCTGATTTCTTTCAAACACTTTTATTGAACTATTATTACCTTCCAATAAATTCTAAGCGTGGGCTCACTCTGTATTAAAATTATGAGGTTTGAAAGTTCTTGAAACTTAACTGCCCTCCTAAGACAATGTTTCTGATACTTTTATTGCTTCTTGTGATGTATGATATACCAGTCTACCAAACTTAGAGGGGAAAAGTGCCTGCACTACTCATATACATTAAGTGCCAATTGCTGTATCATTGCTATTCTAACTTTTATTCTTCTGATGGCCAGTTTATAGTATTTGTCCCTTTTCACATAGTATTATTTTTCCTCTTTGAATTATGTAGGTATAGGTTTTTTCCATTTACCTATTGATTACTGAATATTTTATGTAATATTTATGTTAATATATTGAGGAAATCCCTAATTGTAGCATATTTTCAATTTTTCTTAATTATGGATTATTGTCATTGGCACATTTCTAGAAATTAGGTTATTTTAAAAGAATACACTTCTTCCTAGTTAATATTTTGAAGAACTGTGTTTCCCCAAGAGGCACTAGCATATGACACCTACTTCATGGATCTGTACAGATAATCCAGCTTGATTTCTTTGTTCAAATTTTATTCATGATCCACAAAGCACTTGTGTTGAAGGATCTCTGAAGCCCTTTCCATAATCACATTTCAAGTCACTGCCCAGAGCAAAAGAACCAAGGCCTTCACTAATTCTGTTCTTTTTTAAAAATTCAGTTGTTACCCATAGAGCCTTTGCCAAAATTGCATCAACCTTTTCTTCATCGATACACAGTGCAAATCTCTGAATATTTCAAGCCTTCTTAATATTTCATTAAGAGTATTGTTAATTTTTTATTCCCATAAATGGCGTTTTGGTAATAAATCTATACCTTTTTCTCAACTGAAAACAGAATTACTGGATCAGTTACGGAGGACGGCAGGATGAGAACCGGTGAGTCCTCCGTTTGGCAAATAAACTACTGTGAGACAAAGTGCTCTGAGGCCGGAGATTGTGCACGGAACTTAACTGCAGTGAATTAGAGAGAGTAATGTAATTACAGCCTCGGAGCTGCACTTTAGGAA
>CABHPR010160023.1:0-19657 GCA_902168415.1 Peromyscus melanophrys | reverse complement strand
TAAGCCTAGTTCCAAGAGGTGATAGATATTAATATAATTTTATTTTCTCCATCTGTCTATATATGCAGATTTCTAAGAAATACTAGACTTGGATTCCCAGAGAAAATAACTCTTATTTTTAGTTTCAAAAGGGCAAAGGATGTTCCAAAGCACATTAGAACTGCTGAAACGTGCTGTGCACTAATCAGGATTTCAAGGTTAGTCTGAATATCATTTGCTAGACTTATCTGCTGAACACGAAAAGGTCATTGAAAACCTCCTCTGTAAGCCACCAAATGAAGAAGCTCTAATGTGATTGGCTGGTGCTTCTCAGTGAATTCATACATGGTTTTGGCTAAAATAGACTTGAAGGCTAATGTTTGACATGATCTGATTTGTTTGTTCAAGTCCTTTAGGTTATCCCAATGCGAAGTTCATCAAAATAAATGTACTACAGTAATAATAATCTGTGAGCTTCTGGGTTCTTTCACTGCCTTATGCGGCTAATGAATACCCTAGAGAAATCTGGGTAATTTTACAGAGCGAATTAACCTTAGTGCACAGCTACTGATGCTGCTTGTTTACTGGACACCCACAAAGCAGCATAAATTTAAGTACAGTTTAATCGACCCTTCCAGGCCTGATAGAGATCAAACAGCTAGAACATACATATAATGGTAATTAACCCAAAATGATGCTGTTTTTGTAGATAAGTGCTGATAAACATCACATTCGGAGTCCTAATTCCAAGCGAACCGAGAGGATCGAGAGAGCAGGCTATAACCCTGTCCTGGGTGTCACTTCTGCCACAGTCGCTCAGAAGTGGCTGTTGCTGGCAAGGCAATCTGATTTTTAATTACTCCGTTGTTTCCAGCATATAATGGCCATGGATTGTTCAACACCAGCCGCATGATGTGAGCTGCATTTTGCTCCCCTCCTGCTTTCTTTCCAGTACAGAATCGACAAAATGTAACACTCTGTACTACTAATAAGAAAGCGTGAAAACTAATTGGTATTCTCTGTTTTCAAATATTTGTATCCTCAAGCCTCTCTGCCTAAGAATGCCTGACAGAGTCTCTTCATTATCTCATTATGCTATAATTATTGCATACTCAATTGCCAGGCCTGAGAGTAATTCATTTACGCCGTGCATCAATATAAGTTTGTGCATGTACAACCAGACTGAGCCAACCTTAAAGCTCAGTTTTGCTTATCTCCTCTCAATTCAATACATAAATGTACTTTCTCTTTATATTAAAGGAAGGATAATCTAAATCAATACACCAACTATCCCAGCTCCTGAGGCTCTTAGAAATGCCTTTACTATTGTAATACACTACACTCAGAAAAGATCAAAAAGCATCTTCTAATGTCTCTGAGTGCCTGCTCAATCCTGCCATTCCAAACCCAGCATCAGGCTATATTCATTCAATAAATACTTCCAAAGTTCACAGGCTATTCCCATTCAATAAATATTTTCAAAGTTCTCTTGTTTTTGAAATAGTGACTGCCTCTTCACCTATTTCTTATCCTTCAATTTAAATTTATTCAATTATATTCGTTCTATTTAAATAAGCACCTACTTCATAAGCCCCAGCATACAGATTTAAAAGTGGCACATTCTAAATATATTTTTATATTATTTTATATTTATAAACACTTTTTAAAAAAAAGTGTAACTTCATCATGCAAAGTATTGAATTCCATCATGGCATCTTCTTCTTACATATGTATCATTATACTATGTTTTCATATTCTCCTCTTCTGACTCCAGATGGTTCTCCTTATTCTCCTAGTCAGACCTATCTTCTGTCTTCCTATTACATATATGTCATTACCGTCTCTATCATTCACCTCCATTAACTTCTCATCCTCCCCTCTCATGGTAGATTTTCTAGTTTGTGACCTACACACTCACATATGTAAGTAGGCATAAACATAATTTTAAAAACAGGTTCCATACACTTAATTTTAAAAATATTTCCTGTGTGAATGGAAACATGAAGTATTAATTTCTTTCTCAGCCTGTTTTTTTTTCTGCTGAACATAATATTCAGCTGCATGAATAGCTCCCCGAAACTGTTATGACTTTTCTTAATGGTTATGTAAATTTAGATTGTGTATATGTACCATATTTACTTTACTTATGCATCTCTGGATAGACATATAAGGTCATTCCATTTTCTGGTTATCATGAATTGTGAGGCTATAAACATGAATTTACAGGTGTCTCTGTGATATTTTGATTTATATTTCTTAAGCTATCTTCCTAAAATAACATAGATAGGAATATTGTGGTACTATTTTCATATTTTTGAAGAACACTCATGCCTTTTCCCACAGTTTGTATTAGAAACAGCAGTGTATGAGGATTGTCTTCTGCCCCACATCATTGTAAGCATTTAAATTTATTTGTTTTCTCTAGTTTACGCATTCTGACTGGGGTGAATTGGAATTGCAAAACAGTTTTAATTTGCATTTCCATAATGGCTGGGGAGGTTGGACCTTTTTTTTTTTCTGGTAGGTATAGGACATTTGTATTTTTCCTTTGAAAAATTATCTATTCACTACATTAGCCAATTTTTGACTTGATTTTTTCTTAGTGCTTCATTTTACAGTTATTTATATATCCTAAATGCAAAGTTCCTGTCAGATACATAGTGGCAAACATTTTGTAGAATCTGTTGGTTGTGTCCATATACTAACATTGGTTTCATTTGTCATGGATAATTTTTTTAGTTTCATAAAACCCCATTTGTCAGTTGTTGGATATATGCACATACACACATATTTATAAATATATGAGACATGTGTGTATGATGATGCCATGATAAAAACCATTAATTTGTATGTGAATCTGAATCAAGCAAGGAAGTGTTTTAGATCAAGTACATATTAATCAATCTCAATTTCAAGTAACTTTTAGCATCTTTTAGAGAGAGAGAGAGAGAGAGAGAGAGAGAGAGAGAGAGAGAGAGAGAGTGTGTGTGTGTGCTAAATATCACTTATGTATTTGAAGAGGGTTAAGAATGATCTTTCTTTGTAGCTTAAGTTGATCTGGAACTCTGTTGCTGGGTATGGTCTCAAACTCATGATCCTCCTGCTTTAGCCTCCCAAAGGCTGAAATGACAAGTGTGTATCACCAAACCAAGTCAATATTTTCTTTTTTAATGTCTTTATTCTATAAATTTTATGTGTCTTTTTAATTTGTCTTTATAACATAAATTTTTATATGTGGTTTATATAAGCAAACACTTCGTTTTACTCAACTTTATTTTAGTTGAAGTAAATTTCACTACTATCTTGTTTTTAAGATGCATTCTTATTATTGTTTTAGTTCATCTCAATAGAAAATTAATTACCAATGCAATTGTATCATAACTTAAGATAAAAAATAAAATAAAATCTTGACCTTGAAAAATAGTTTTCCTTTATGGTCTTTGTTTCAAAGAGAAGTTTCCTTGATGAGATGATACTCATCTCTGATACAAAGGCAAATGTTTATACATTGTTGTTAGAGACTATGCTGATTTAGTGAATTAATGTTTGTAGATTATCTTCCAATGATCATGACATAAAGTCTTACCGATACAACTGAACAAACATAAGCTGAACAAGGAGGATAGCAGTGTTTATACCAAAGGGGACAGGGAGAAGCACAGGAGGCCTCCAGCCTATCCAAAAAAACATAGGCAACTGAGGGAAGCTAGGAGTGGGAGAGGTGATGTTCCCCAGTTACAAGCACACCAATGGGTTGTCCAGTGCCAAACAGTCAGTCCCCAAAATAAGGAATATTATGCTCTGAACATACATATGTATGCACAAGATAACAATTATTGAAAAAGAGACCTAGAATTTGTTGTAATTATATTGCAATCTGATGAAAATAAAAATTACAACAAAGAAATATTTACATCTTAGTACACACTCTTTCCATTGCTGACTTTGTTTATAGCTTAAATATGCATAAAATTACTGAAATGAAGCTACTGTTGTGGCCATTCTCATGCCTAAAAGGGAACATCACAATGATCTTTCCTGGTTTTCATGACACCACATGGGAGAGTTTAATTGTGACTAAATATTGTTAATATTTGACAATACTGTGAATCAGAATTTTCAAACAATATAAAATCCAATTCTTCAGGTAAATTCTGAATAAGTCTTTTCATTTTCTGTCTTGAACCTAAATGACAAGTGCAAGGCCTTACTTGAATAAGAACTGGTTGAACCAAACAGAATATTCAGTAACAATATACACTAAGCAAGGACTCGGAAGAAGTAAAAAACAAATCATTGTTTCAGCAATGTATAAATTCTAGATATGGTTACCTAGAACCTTATGCAAAGAAAATTTTCTGTAGTTTAGAAGGTAGGCCTTTTAAAAATCCATCTTAAAGTTTCTAATGTCAAGGACATATATAGTAGTAGGTTCTATAAGGCACAGCCTAAGCATCTTCTATTTTCTGGGGAGAAGGAAAACTGAGAGAAGCTGATATTAAAAAAAAAAATTCACCTTGAAACACTGGATGTAGGAAGTACCTCAGCTCCTTCTGAACAAATGTTTCTATAAAATTCTGAGTATCCAATGCAAGAGGGAAGGAATTCAAACTTAAAATTCTTTTTTTTTTTATTTTTGGTTTTTCGAGACAGGGTTTCTCTGTGTAGCTTTGCGCCTTTCCTGGAACTCACTTGGTAGCCCAGGCTGGCCTCGAACTCACAGAGATCCACCTGGCTCTGCCTCCCGAGTGCTGGGATTAAAGGCGTGCGCCACCACCGCCCGGCTCAAACTTAAAATTCTAATAGCTGATGAAATTATAACTTAAAAGAAATCTTTGAGGCATTTTCCCCATAGGGTATCTGAAGTCCTTATAAGAAATGTAAGGATTCACACTTTTATGCTCCTTTTATAATGGAGGAAATTAAGAAAGCACAACAGCAGCCAGGGTCTCACTCTTGAATTAAAGGTGCTGGTACCATAACAATAGCCAGTATAGTTCAGGTCCATCTCCTTTTCCCATGTGTTATTTCCGGTGAGAAATTCATCCTTTGAAGGCAAAGTTCAGTACTAATGCTAGCATCATTCAAGAAGGATGAAAATGATGGATTACAAAGTTAAAATACAATGGCTAATCCTTCCTTTGATTTAAACAGGTATTACCAAAACATTGTCTTAAAAGATTATTTTGAAAAAATGCCCTCCAAAGTGGGTTGCAGCAGAGGATCTGAGGAATATTTAAAAAAATACAACTTTCTTACTACTTTGTCTTAAATAGAAACTAGAAGACAACAATAAAAATTTGTATATACATACATATAATATTTGTTTGTGAAGGTGTGCTACTGTTTTTGCATCAATAATCTCATTAAAATCAATATTATTAAAAAGAAACATAACATTGATGATCACATTAATGGAAATTATTGTGGCAACTAAGAGGAGGAGAATGGTCATAATGATGGTGTGTATTTTATTTTATTTTATTGGCTAGAAACTGAGGTCACCCTATGTGCATAATGCAGAACTTACTAAACTAAAGTCTGAGGAAAAGTTTTGAGAATCATAAGTGCTAGAATATTCACCAAGAAAATTGTAACTGTATCACTCATTGTCCTGATGTTTTCTTGCTTCATCATAGTGATCAGCCAAAGGGTATACTGGTTGTTACATACACACACACACACACACACACACACACACACACACACACAAACACACACACACACACACACACACACACGCGTGTGTGTGTGTGTATGTGTGTGTGTGTGTGTAATTTAAATGGCAGTTGCAAATCACAGGGCTAAGAGACTTGATTTTCGTGCACTGGGGTATCACTCAGCTAATGGCTTCTATTCTAAGAAGAATGGCTTTGCCAAATCATTTATTCCGTTACTCAAACTCATTTTCCAGCTGTGATCATATGCTGACATAGATGTGGATAAACAAAAACCATAGTTCTGAGGATCATGATGTTTGAACTGATTTAAAAGCCAACAGCAAACACATCATGGGAATGACTTCTTATTTATTTTAATTACCTTGGCACTGAAATACTTTTAGATGGCCAATTTGGTCAGAGCTGAGGAAATTAAATGAAAGAATAAAAATAAATTGCCTTTGAACATTGAAAACCTGTGAATGTACATTTAAAATGGAATTTAATATTTACTTCTAAAATATCAAATCAACATAAAATATAAGAGGAATAGAAGACCTCCTGTGGTCTTTAAATTTTACTTAATCAAGTCAGGCTAGATTTCATCTTTTCTGCTTTTCCAGTTTGTACAACATACATAGAGTACAATTTCAGTTTGTGGGATGTTACTACTCTGTACTCTGGATAGTAGATTTGATGTCTATCAATTTGTCCACCATGTTACCTTTGCTACACATACGATATTTATCTTAGCAGGGCAGTGGTGAAGCATGCCTTTAATCCCAGCACTCAGGAGGCAGAGCAAGGTGGATCTCTATGAGTTCGAGGTCAGCTGGGTCTACAGAGTGAGATCCAGGACAGGCCCCAAAACTACACAGAGAAACCCTGTCTCAAAAAAAAAAAAGATATTTATCTTAATGTTTATTTTTGAAAGTAACAGGTAAATGTATGTGAATATGTAGATTATGTCATTATATCAATTGAGAGATAGCATGTTATACATACACACACACATACATACATATATGTATAACAAAATTTTTTTTTCTCAGAAAGTGTTATGGATTTATTACTGGCTCTCTCTCTTCTTAGGCCTGAGGATCTGATGTAGAACTCTCAGCTACTTCTCCAGCACCATGTCTCCCTGTATGCTACCATATTCCCCACCATGATGAAAATGGACTAACCATCTGAAACTGTAAGCTGGCCCCAATTAAATGTGTTCTAAGAGTTGCTGTCATCATGGTGTCTCTTCACAGCAACAGAACTTAAACAAGTATGTATATTTCCAGTGGTATGTCAGTATTCCTGATAAGTTCTCTGAATGCAGAGATTTTCATTCCTAAAAGTTTTTGTTAAGTGAATAAGAAAATTTATCTTTGCAAAATAAATAAATACCCTTTCATAATTTTCACCCTAGGAAAATAGTCATAATCGTATTATTAGAATGAAAACCTAGACTTTTTGGCAAGCTGTATAAATTTTGTCTCCCCTGCATGCTTTCAAAACAATATTATATCTTTAAAATCCTCTTCATTGCTTCCATATTTTTCTATTAGTGAGGGTTTTAAAATTTATTTTGTTGCAGAAAAATCTAGTATGTAATTAGGTTGTTTAAATTAAAGAAAAGAATACTTACAGGATACATAAAATTATTTTACAACCTGTATCTTCATCATTATTCAAATGGTCATTATCGTAGATTTACAGAAGATACTCTGCCTACTACACACTGTTCTTCTAATGTAGGTAAGTTAGTTTAATTTTGACGACATTTCTACACAGTAGTTATCAATCACTTGCATATTTCTAATGACTCTCCCTATTTTAGGATGCTGTAACTGAGATAATTGACTCAGACATCATCTAGTATAACACTTCATCCTGAAAATGCTTTGCCTTTAATAAGGATTTACATATGAAGTGCTAGCCTACACAATAAATGTATCACAGCTAAAAGATATCCTGTTTCAGTGAACAGAGAATGCCCTGTGGTTTGGCATGTATTTAATAGCTATGAAACCAAAGAACACAACAGAAAAGTCAAGCTTCACCCAAACTTCCATATTTGCCAGGTCTTTACCCTTGACGATGCATTAAGTGTCTTACTCCACCAGAGTGAAGCACGTTAAGTGCTAATCAGTTATCTACTTGTGGATTTTGGCTCAACAAATACCTGTTTTGCCAGGTCTATCAGGACATAATGGGTTCATTTCAGTATTTTGAATCCTAAATCAAATTTCCTAATCACCCTTTTTGTCTCTGATTGCTTATTGGACAGTAAACCATGAGATCTGGCCACCTGATGTCACCATCTGAAATTTATCTACATTCTTTGCCTTTTCACCTGCTACTGTGCTTTGCAAAACACACAGGTGCAAGGAGGTCAATAAGTCTAATCACGATGGTGAACAGTCAGTAACAGCAAACAAATAATGAGCAACAACTGCAAAAGATGCTTGCCATGAAAGAGAAAGGGAATCATCAGCATCCCATAGCTCATTCAGGGTTTGAGATTCTCAGAATGAAAGTAACCCATACAAAAAAAAGGTGTAATCTCTTTTGAAGCAGAAATGATTTGCTTGATGAATTTGTAGAATAAATGAAAGTATATACTACATATGTATATGCACATGTATAAATAGGTATATATATTTATAATATATGTATATATTTAAATATATGTATTATATAAATATGTATGTATGTATAACATATATGCATATATATTTACATAGGAAACTCAGCTCATTTTCATACTTTTCATCATTGTGTATAGTTCTGTACCTTATTCATACAATTGCCCTACCCACAGTCAGTGGATCATACCTTCTCAATTAGGTGATCAATTAAGACCCCTCAGACATGTCCAGAGGCCCATCTCTCAAGTGATTCACCATTGCCATGTTGACATTTAACACCATCTATCATTCTAATTCTGTTTTCATATTCTTCCTGGCATGAAGGCTTAAATGATCACATACCACAATGTAGTATTACTGTATTACTAGCCTAGATTTGTGTGTATCATCTTAATTTTTAGTTTAATATTTAATTCATTACTGTGACTTGCTGGACTCCAGAATCCTGATGTAGCTTGATCACTCTCTTGTATTCATTGTGCATCTTCTCTTTTTCTGTCATTATCATTTCAGTAAATTTTTTTTCTTAACTTAATTCTCTTTCTTCCAACAATAACTATATACAGTATAGGAGGCTGTCAGCCAGGTGTTAATTCATCACTCACTTCTGCTGAGTGTTGGTATTATGTTATTTGTTGCTTCTAGTTTCTGCTGAATTGATTTACCAGCAATGATGGTCTATAATCTGGAATTGTAAACCAAAAAAACACTTCTTCCTTTGAAAATTATATAATAATTCAAAATATGATAAAGCTTATAGATGCATTCAGAACCTTGAAAAGAACGGCTATTTTCAGAGTTCAAATTTTAGCTGTAGATGCACCTGCAGCCTTCTAAGCAATAGACCAGAATAGTGGACAGGTGAGGAAAAACACACACACACACACACACACACACACACACACACACACACACTCAAGTTAGCTTAGATTTCCCAACTCTCCTTTTCTATGTCACCTAGAGTGATCACTTCCTTCAGTCTCCCACTAGGGTAAGTATTGTTATTGATTAAATTATCATGCCACATACTCCTACCACTCAGACTATTCCTGATTCACTGTGCTAGTCAACCTTCCATTACTAAGGAGAAGTTTAATCAGCAGATAGGAATGGATTGGTTGGCATTGGTTGGGGGGTGGCTCAGGGAACTCCACAGAAAAGTGTGAGGAGGTATTGTAGAAGCCAGAGGGGTCAAGGACACTACAAGAACACAAGAACACAGCCCACAAAATCAACTAAGCAGGGCTCATAGTGGGTCACAGAAACCAAAGTGATAGTCACAGAGCCTTTATGGGTCTGAGCTAGGTCTTCTGCATATGTTATGGTTCTCTAGCTGGGTGTTCTTGTGGTACTCCTAACAGTGGGGGTGGGGGTTGTCTCTGACTCTTTTGCCTGCTCTTGGTACCTTTTTCCTCCTACTAGGTTGCCACTTCTAGCCTTGATATGAGGGTAGGTGCCTAGTCTTATTGTCACTTGTTTTGTAGTATTTGCTTTGTATCCCTGGGAGGCCTGCTCTTTTCTGAAGGGAAACAAAGGTGGAGTAAATCTGGGATAGAGGAAAGGTGAGGGAGGACTGGGCCTACTGTTGTTGGGATGTAATATGTGTAAGAGAGAGGAAAAAAAGAACAGAAAAGAAAAAATGGATGGTTTGTTGCTGGAGTGATGGCCCTCACATCCTGTGTTTCTCATCTGCTCATAACCCAAGCTCCAGAATGTATGACACCTTTTCTATGTTCCACAACTACTTGCATTCATGTGCACATAGCTGACTCCTCCAGAGTTACTCATAACTAAAAATGAAATAAATATTTAAAGAACAAAAGGAGTGGCTTATTTCCACTCACAGTTTTAGAGGATTAAGAAAACATTCAGTTGGCTATGCTGTCTTTGAAAATGCAGTAAGAAGGCTCATCGCAGCAAGGATGTGGATAAAGCTGCTCACCATGGCAAACAGAATTAAAGATAAGGAGGTGCTAGGGTTCCATTATCACCTTCAAAGGAATACCTCCACGGTGACATATACTCCCACCAGACCCTAGGTCTCAAAGGTTCTACCAGCTCAGAATAGTATCAAACTGGGAACAAAGCTTTTAATTCATGGGCTTTTGAGAGGTTTTCACCAAATCTCTGCTAAAGCAGGCACCTTGACTGAGATTCTGGACTCCTCAGTCTGTCATTACAAAGGTACTTGGTTGTATACTCACTAGCCATTAATTAACAAGTGTTTATTTAATTATTAGTATGTGAAAATATGTGTTAGACCCAAAGAACACGTTAAATGGAGGAAAAATCAAAATGGACTTTACCTTCATAAAATACAAAGTTTATGAGAAGAAATAGAAATTCAATATATTATTTAAGTAAATATTATTTTAAAAAATTATACTATGCATGTTTATATATGATTAGAAAAAATGATACTATAGAAACATCACAAAAACTTGTCCTATAGGAAGTGAGAACTTGTGGTGACAGAGAAAAAGAAAGTGTTCTTTTGTCATTAATGATCAGCTGCTCATTTGTGTCGAAACTATACCTTTTCCTGCTTGTCTGTTAGTTCTCTTAAAGGATTAATTTTTGTCAGCAAGATATTTCTGCATTCAGAATAGGCAGAACAAGATAAAAGATTCCTTGTAACCTTTTCTATGTTACAAATAGAAAGGCATATATGCATGCATCCCCTGCATGGCATCTAGAATAAATGGCTTCTCACAAATCCGTTATATTTTTTTTTGTCAGGATTAAGTAGTAGCACAAATTTTAACAAAAGACAAAAAATGGGAGAAGGAAATCAAGGTGGGTGAAGTAGTTAACTTGAAAGATATAAAAGAAGAATCCAACAAACACAGAAGGATTGAAGAAAAACTTATTTGAAATTCTGTAAATAAAAGAATATACCTGAGCCTATGGGAGACATTCAAGCCATTGCATCACTGAAAATATTTTTAAAAGAATCATAACAAAAAAAAATTCTAGAGTGAGGGAAAGAGATGCCAATCTGGATACAGGAGATTTTTAAGTCAACAAATAGACAGGAGGAGGAACGGCCCTCATCTATGTTATAATTAGAAATTTAAACCCTGATTCAAAAAAATCAGTAATTAAAAGTAAAAACTTGGAACTTAAAAAATCACTATTTGTTTTTTATGTATTTATTTATTTATTTTATGCTTTTTAATTTTACTCGCTATCAATTTAATCTATTTTGGTTCATAATTTGTAAGCACCTATATCCAATTCCATCAGCTCTTTTTGCACTAAGAGAGCAGTATATTTCCCATTTCTTTGGGGTTTACAGTACATTTTGTTTTATGAGAATTATTAAAAACACATGCTTATCTTACATGGCACAATTAGACTTTCACTGATAAATTATTTAATTTTAAACACTAAAAATACAGATCTCAGTTTGTGTTTAGTATCATAAAAAACTGGTGTCCATGAATGTGTGTGCATATGCACATTGGGCACACATAGGCACATATATGGTATTCATGTTCATGTATGTGTATTTATCTGTCTTTGTATGATGACCTCAATATCCAGATTTGCATATAATATATATATATATATTTATAATATATATCATATACATACATATATGTATCCAAGAAAATTATAAGCAAAGATAGGCAAAGGGATTTTTACTTTTATGATATTTCAGCCTAATTAAGCAAGTTTCTTTGTCATTACCGACATTTTTCTCTCTAAGCACTCATTGTCCATCTCATTTTATTCACAAATCCACTCAGGTGTACATCTAACTTCTCTAATTAGCATATTCCTTAAGGAAAAGAACAAAATGATTTCATTTTAATTCTTTTCATGACATATAATATTTCTTAAATATTAGATAAAATATTGTGAGTCAGTACATAACCCATACACAGAAGTGAGTAAAACTAAAATCAGAAAATAATTAATACAATTATTCAAGTATCTTAAGTCGTCCTATTAGGAAAAGATATATTTTCTCATGAAATACTGAAACAGTTTTGCCATAATTGATATGTTTTACTTATATTTCAACATTCTGTCTCTAATATACTTCTGCATTTTTCTGTCTATCTAGTCATATCTAGAACTCAGCAAAATAATTGGGCTTATAAAAGCAAAAAGACAATTGTTAAAAATTCTAATAGATAATAACAGTATCTGCTGGCCAGTAAAAGCCATGAATAAGCAATGTCAACACATAATGACATTCACCACCGTGGCATGGGGACACAAGTCATGGACAGCTAGATTTCCCACAAAAGGAAAATGCACAGAAAACCCCAAATTAATAGTGGACGTAGTAGAAGACATTGATTTACTTGGTGCTACCCATATTGAAAGGAGCATCTCTAATCCACAGGCCTCCTGAAGGCTAAATAGGTATTAAAATCCGTGAGAACACGTCAGAAAAATCATTAAAACTACCAGAACTAGAAAATATCACCCTGAGTGAGGTAACCCAGACTAAGAAAGACAAACATAAGCCTTCATCCAGTAACTGGAAACAGATGCAGAGATCCACAACCAAGCACCAGGGGATGCTCCTGGAGTCTAGTCGAAGAGAGGGAGGAGGGATTATATGGGTAAGGAGAGTCAAGATCATGATGGGGAAACCTACAGAGACAACTGAAACAAATTCTTAGGAACTCATGAACTTTAGACCAACAGTTGTGGAACCTGTATGGGACAGGACTAGGCCCTCTGCACGTGGGAGACAGTTATGAAGCTTGGTCTGTTTGAGGATCCACTGGTAGTGGGATCAGGATTTATCCCTGGTGCATGAGCTGGCTTTTTGGAGCCCATTACCTATGGTGGGATGCCTTGCCTACCCTTGATGCAGAGGTGAGGGGCTTCATCCTCCCTCAACTGAATATACCAGGCTTTTCTGACTCCCCATGGGAGGCCTTACCCTTTTGGATGAGGGGATGGGGGATAGGTCGGGTCGGGGAGGCTGGGAGAGCAGGAGGAGGGATGAGAGGGAGACCTGTGGTTGGTATGTAAAATGAATAAAAAACTTTCTTAAATAAATAAAATATTTTCTTATACAAGTAGAGCAATGAATAATGATCTATGGAAATGTTAAAGAACATCTAAATTGCAATTTGGTGACAAGTTTGAATGCATTGTTTCCTCATCTTGTCCAAAGTAGCATATTATCAGTTTGCCTTTTATCCATCTAGAAATATATATATATATATTTCTGTATATATAAATGTATATGCCACACATAATTAATATACATTTAATAGATTTTAATTAAATAAATATAGATTTACATCATGTATTAAGTATGCAGCATCATATATTTATACCAAGTCTCATGCATATTACATACATATAAGTGTACAGTTATAAGGAGAAAAAAAGTACATTGGGAAAACACATTATATTGCATGTTAGTGTTAATTTATTGTTGAAATTTAATATTTGTTGAGCTTGTTATCTTTTCTTTAATTCTACCTGGTACAGCTCTTGGTATAAATGTTTTCTTGATAATTTCAGTGGACATTTTGTTGACAAAAGTTTGCATGGCCAAAAGACCTGTAGATAGGGAAAACAAGTCCAAAATGTAGAACTCTTTTGGTATTAGCCACTCTTTCTGTACATCCTAAGTTTTGTAGACTCTGACATCTACTAAACTGTAGAGATACACCAAGCAATAGGAGAGGTAGAAGTTTCACCTTGTTGTATCTTTTTTTCAAGAGAACTTTATGGGTGTAACTAAGTTTAAAATTTTGGTTTGGGAATATAACGTCCCCATGTAGCAAATACAAGGGATTTTTCTATTATATATATTTTTAAATTTATGATTATTACTATTAACGTTATTATTGTGTGGACCAGTGTGTGTGTGTGTGTGTGTGTGTGTGTGTGTGCGCGCGCGCGCGCGCGCGTGCGCACATGTATATGTGTGAGCTCATATGTGGCTATCAGAGGATAAAGTTGCAGAGTCCTTGTCCCCATCCACCATGGTTTCTGGGGCTCAAACTCAGATCATTAGGTTTACATGGTGTCTTAGTTAGGATTTCCATTGTTGTGATAAAAAATTCTTTTCTGTAAGCAATGTGGGAGGACATGGTTTATTTCATATTACAATTGATAGTATATCATTTAAGGAGAGCAGGGCAGAAAAGCAGGGCACGTACCTGGGGACAGGACCTTGGAAGAAAGACCTGAAGCAAAAGTCATGAAGAACGGATACTTATGGCTTGCTCCTGATGGCTTATTCAGCCGGCTTCCATATGTCACTAAGGACAAACAGCCCAGGGAGGTCACTGGTCACAGTGAATTATCACTTTCATATCAATCATCAATTTAATAAATGTACTACCAGTTTGCCCACTGGACAATTTTGTGGTGTATTTTCTCAATTAAGGTATACCAAAATAACTCTAGCTTATGTCAAAGTTCCCTAAAACTAGAAAGCGCACATGGTATACAACTTTACTTGTTGATCCCTTTGGCTGGCCCCATTTTGTTTAAAATAATGCTCAATTTAATATGAAAAATAACCTTAAAAGTTCATCATTTAGACTTCGTTGGTTGCCTAGTGTAAACTTAACACTCTTTGAATTTTAAATTATAAATGGGTATATAAAAAATCTCTAATAAACATATGAAACCATTTTAGTAAAACATTTAATGACATATTCACAGCCACTATACCTGAGATATCTAGTAATGTATAAAGGATACCATGCTTTAACAAATAAATAGTAGCTGTGATCTACTAACTACTACTCATAGTAGTAGTTATCTACCAGCCACCTTTGTTTTGAAATAATTACGATAAGATAGCAATTCATTAACTTTTATATTAAGGGATTCCAAAAACTGAAATTTATCTGATGGGTTTCTCAGAAATTGGGATTTGTCATGACAATGCTGTAGACTATCAGAAAGAATATTGTGTGTGTGTGTCTGTGTACCTATATGTGCCTGTATATACATGTTGATGTGAGTGTGCACATGAGAATTTTGTTGCATGATGATGAACATGTGCTTGTGAAAGCCGGATGTTGATATCAGGTGGCTTTTTTTTTTTTTTTTTTTTTTTGGTTTTTCGAGACAGGGTTTCTCTGTGTAGCATTGCGCCTTTCCTGGGACTCACTTGGTAGCCCAGGCTGGCCTCGAACTCACAAAGATCCGCCTGGCTCTGCCTCCCGAGTGCTGGGATTAAAGGCGTGCGCCAGGCTTTCTTAATTGCTCTCTCTAACTTAATTTTTTGACGTAAGGTCTATCACCAAACTTGGATCTTGCCATTTAAGTTGTACTAAATGGCTATCTAACAAGCCCTAACATTCTCCTGTCTTCACATTTTTAGGGACAAGATTTTTCTGGTGAGGCACACACACACACACACACATCTACTCACTCAAGGCATGGTGCCCATAGCAGACCACAGTATAGACAACATGAAGGGGAAGCGAGTGGTTTTATTGGCATTAGTTACAGAAATACAGGGCCAGGGGCTACTTACAGGAACAGAAATGACTCAAAGCCCACCCCAGCATGACAGGTCACAAAAGCTGGGAAGCTGGAGCACATTTCACAGCCTCTAGGCAGCACAACTGGTTGGAGAGTATCCCTTCCCAGTGACTCCATTGATTTAAACCTCTTCCTGGCAGCTCAGCTGGCTTCTACTTCCTCAAGGTAGCTGGGCCATCTTTGAAGTTTGGCTTGTCTGAGACTCTCCTTTTCAGGTTGTCTTGTCTAGGAGTGAGTCTTAGTAATTTTTATTTTTAACTCTTGAGGGGGAGGCGTGTAGTGAATCCAGTCAGTTTCTGGTATTTCCTGAAGCTCTTTTGAGTTGTTTGCCTTCTGGCTTAAGAATTTTCCAAGCAAGATAGAATATTTCTGTTCAGGGAAACTACTACACGAAACCCACTGAAAACAGCGGAGTTACAGATGCTAACTTTCCTGGCTGGACCTTATGTGGGTGCTTAGGTTCTTATGCCTGTGTAGCAGTGACATTACTTAGTAAACCTCCTCCCAAGTCCCAGAAGGATATTTTAACTCTTTCCCTCATAACTTTTAAGTATCCACAGAATGAACCTCTTTATATTTATTCCTGTTTAAAAGACCTCTTCATTTTGATATCAACCACTTTACCATCTTCCTTCATTGGATTTATTCTAAGTCACAGACTAGACTCTATGCATGTGTTTTTAGTCAGCCTGCTCTATAACTATTTTTTTTCTTTTGTAAATTAATGCAAATTATTTTAGTAGATTCTTGCTAACTACTTCCACAACCATTATAAAATAAGAAATATATTTACCTTCATAGGTATATAATTTTATTCAGCATCTTCCTAAATAAAATAGTAATTAATTCTACCTATACTAGGTTAGGATATTACTTTCAAAGTATGTTATAGAATATTTTAAAACAATGAAAATCATCATATTATTTCTTGTTCATTTGCTTTAACAAAATACATCAACTGGGTATCTTTTCAAGGCAAGAGCTTCCTTAAGTTCATTTATGGAATTGTAGTGTAAAGAGCATAGCACCAACTCTAGTGAGAACATCATGAACCATAGCACCCCATAGTGGGTAGCATTAAAGTGACAAGAGAAAGGGAGAGATCACACAGCAAGGTAGGAAGCAAGTCTAAATCAGAGGGTCAAGTCTTGGGACCCTCAAATAAAGTCCCTTCTTGCAGGTCTCCTTCCACTTTTTAACCTCAACATACTGAAGACCATGTTCCCAATGTGTGAAACATTTAAAAACACACTCAAAACATAGCTAAGCCATTCCATCATGTATCTTATTGAAGCACAACTCAGAACTTATTTCAAAAAATAATTTATATTTCACATGATTTTCCTGGATCTACATTTTATGACTACTTAAAGTGTAACTTGCTTTCATTTCATTTGTTATAACATATATCAGTGATGGTAAAACTAAACAAGAAGTCTAAAGGCAATGTTCTTTCCGTGCAAAAGTACATTAGATATGTCCAAATAGCTAAAAGTAATAAATGGGGTGCACAAGATTGTTTAATCACTCTGACTATTTAAATACTCTTTTGGTGCAGCTCTCCAAAATAATTCTGAAACACTTCCATTTACTTTCACAATCATCCCATTTCTGTGTGTTCACGTGAAAGTTCTTATTAAAGCTAATTCATTTTATGCTGTGACAATAGTGTTGAAAAGCCAGCAGGAATATAAATCATCCAATTATTCCCATTGAGGAACCAGCATGCAAGTGTAAATGGAGCTGGAATGATGGTTGTGCAGCTCTGTTTAGTCTGAGGGGCTTTGATGACTTGATTCAGGCTGGAATCTGCTGTTTTGTGCCTGCGTTCTGTGGGAGATTATTTATTCATATTCACTTCAAAATGTACTGGATGATGCATGGAAAATACAGAGGAAAAATGAAGACAAATTATGGTGTGGGCTTTCTAGTGGAAAAGCATCTGCTGTGGAAGCAGATGAGGTTTATTGGTCTGGAGTAATTATCAATGCCATTTCAAAATCAATGTCAACCAAGCCACTTTGTGTGTCACAATTTCCCTTAATCAAATTTATTAGAGATGTAAGAGTACACAAAATAATGATCAGTTCTTTAATTGAAACAGCCAGAAACCAAAGTCCATACCTCTCTACCCTCTGACACAGACAACAGGGCAAAATATGCTCATTAAAAATCAGAGAAAGCTGATAAAAACTGGTGTCATTGTCTGAAAAGTTAAAAACTCAATGTGGTCCACAACTTAGAGACTTTTAATAAGGCAAAGTTGAAGGCGGAGCAGCTGTTGCCTTGAAACACAGCATTATTTTCTGTGTTGTCCTAATGTTAGTCTTTGATAATGAATAAAGAAAGCAGCCAATTTAAAACTCAGGGATGTCCTTCAAGAACAGAGAAAGCTGAGTGGCACACTGAGAGCAAATTAGAGGGAAGTGAATGTCAGTGTAACACTCCAGATGGTCTGGAGAACTCTTGTTAATAGATCTGTGTGATTCCCACTGAGAACAGGAGCTAAATGGATCCAAAGATTTAACAATGGGTCTGTGCACACACTCATATCCTAAGAAACTACACTTGGTGATTTGATTATATCCAAAATTAATTAATATAAAGTTATGGAGATCCCATTCACTGTATTCCACCCTAAGGCAACAGTAGACTATGGTAAAAGTTACATGGTCATAGTCACATGGACCTAGGACACCTATCCCTAAGTAAATGGCTTCACTTCTGCCCTTTTCTCCCAGACTCCCATTCACCACAGAGGACCATAGACTCCAGATGTCTTGTCCACAATTTTTGTCTGGAAACAAAATATCTATCATGTACTATCTAAATGATCATAAGCCCCCTTGCAATAAGCTGACAATGATAGTTGCCACTATCCTCCTAGGGCACATGATATAGCTGGTAGCCTCTATGAAACAACTGTGTATGGGAATGAACACAACGCTAGACTTAAGCCTGAAACTTGGACATGTGTCTAAGTGTAGAAACCAGCACTGACAAAGGAAGAGGCCCAGGATTATGAATCAGGGAATCTGGAGGCCAGATGTTTGGGGAATGCTGCTTTTGTAAAGAAAGTTAAGTGAAATTGTCCCTCAGCTTGGAGTGATTGAAATACACATGTCAAGGAAAAAGATAAAATATAATCTTAGAACAGCTGCTTATCTGCTGTATGCCATGGCAGCTATCCTTGGATGAAGACTTGACTACATCTGGAATTAACTAAAACCCAAGTGGCTGGGGGACATCTGTGGGTTACTGTCATTTAAGGTAAGAATGTCCACTCTAGATTCAGATATATTAAGATCAGAAGAACCACTTTTAAGCTGGGCCACACCTCCTGCTGCCTGCCTATATACAGAAAATGGAAGAAGGAAGCTTGTTCTCTCTTTACTTGCTTGCTCTCGCTCTCACTGGTAAGTAGTGCCTTCAGTGTCTTTAGAGTCTACTTCTTCAGAATTCCAGCATATATTAAAGACCAGATGAGACATCTAACCTTGTGGACTGAATGACTACTGTATTCTTGGATTTTCCATTGGAAGACAGCTCTTGTTTCACCAAGTGGACCAAAGCCTGTAAGCCATTTTAATAAAACCCATACACAGATACACACAGAGAGATATAAATACATATGCATGTTTATAGATAGATAGATATAGGAGAGAGTTTCATTATATCAGTTTTATTTCTTTAGATAGCCCTTACTAATACATATGCTTTAAGTTAATTTAAACTTATCATATTCTGATCACTATATTCTCTAGAACACACAAACAGTAAAATCAGGTTTAGGTTAACAGATGTCCCAGCACCTTAACTTAATATTATCATTTATTTATGTATGTTTTTAGTGTGTGTGTGTGTGTGTGTGTGTGTGTGTGTGTGTGTGTG